>JBBUKS010003776.1:0-12811 GCA_038050645.1 Hedychium gardnerianum | reverse complement strand
ACTTTAAGATTGTTGTAATGACTGATACGATGAAAGTCGATAGCTCCATGTGGAGTCTGAGGCTTCTGGCTGACGTGGAGGTCAAAAGTCTTTAATTAGGTCAAATCGAGTACAAGATAGGCAAAGGGTTAGAAGCCGATCGGTGGAGACAGGAGTCTAGTCGTTCAGATGACACCCAGCCCGGCCCTTAGAACAACATCCACCAGGGCTTGGCTCCCTCACAGGCATATGATCAAATCCTTTCATCCACCAAGGCTTGGCTCCCTCACAGGAGTCTGATCGGATCCTTTCATCCACCAAGGCTTGGCTCCCTCACAGGAGTCCGATCGGATCTCTTCATCCACTAGGGATTGGCTCCCTCACAAGCGTCCGATCAGATCCTTTCATTCACCAGGGCTTGGCTCCCTCACAGGCGTTCGATTGTATCCCTTCATCCACAGGGCTTGGCTCCCTCACAGACGTCAGACTGGATCCTTTCATCCACCAAGGCTTGACTCCCTCACAAGCGTCCGATCGGATCCCTTCATCCACCAAGGCTTGGTTCCCTCACAAGAGTCAGATTGGATCAATTCATCCACCAGGGCTTATCTTTACCTTTAATTATCCCCTTATAATCAATAAACTTTGAGATCGCACCACAATAAATATAGCGTATGATATTGTCAGAAATACATATGCAATACATTGCGTTGTAAACACATGGTATAGACAGTGTGATTGTACCATACCAGGAATACTATGAAAAAATATCTCACCTTCCTTGATGTGACTCTTGTATTAAATGCAAGAAATACATGTTATAAAAGGTCCCTCCCGGAAGGCGCAGGTATGCGATCCTCATCTACTAAATACTTGCATATACTCTACTATTGTTCACTATTCTAATTTGAGCATTGGAGTGGTTGCGCCAGGGACCCCCTGGCCTGCTTGCTGACGTTCCTTCTTTCGCTCCCATGGTGTTGTAGGTGATCTCCTCTTCCTCAAAGTCTTCTTCCAGTCAACCTTCCAGTCATCCAGTCGAAGTTCCAAGCCCCACCAATTTCAGACAGGATCAAATTTGGCATCGTCTGTGGGAACACATGCCTGTTCTGAAGCGTGAAAATGAACGATCCCGGAAGATTCACAACCATTACTTTATCACAAGAAGACTTTAACTTATTGGTAGTCGCTAAAGCACAAGCTCTGGTATAGAAGTAGTATTTCGCGAACCCTCCTCCCTCAAAAGCACCAGCGGTCTCGGAGGGAGGGCAGCAAGTTGTTGAGCAAAGATATTATCTGACACCTCCAACTGCTTTCCCAAGGATCTAATCTGTACACCCAGGGAGTCGGGAAAATTCGAGTGGTTGCAATAGTTATCCACTGGAGACACGCCTCAATGAGATCCAAGACGAGGCAAAGACCCCGCCGTGAGCCGATCGCCTGATCGATTTCCCAAGAAATCCTCGAAGACAAACTGCCTCGACATTTTCGAGCCCCGCAGCTTGGAGAATATGGAGACGCCACTGATCCAGAAGATAATCTCTGTTGATTTGAGAATGTCATCCTATTGCATCAATACACGGATGATGTCAAATGTCGGATGTTTATAACAAGACTCTCTGACTTGGCGCACAGGTAGTTCAACCGACTTTCTCTAAATTTCATCTCCTGCTTCAGAGAGTTGAAGACAGTCTTCCTCCACCATTTTGCTAGCAATTGAAGGTACCATAAAACTACAATCAATTTGTTTACCCTCAAATAGGGGGAAAAGGAGACGTTGAAATCCTACATCAAATGATTCAACCAGACGACCTAGGATGTTCCCTCCGCCACCATAGAAATATTGGTGAATGCCTTTTTGCAAGGACTTCTAGATGGGGATTTCTTCTTTGCCTTAGTCAGGAAGCCCCCTAGGGACTTTGATAGTCTGTTGGGCCGGTCAATTAAGTACGTCAATGTTGAAGAATTCCAAGTGGTCAGGAAAGATGTTGCTGCTCCAACTCCTTTTTTTCAAGCAAAGCGGCAAGATGCTCCCCCTCCTATGCGTCAGAGGGAGCAACGACCCAATCCTCCCCTCCCTCGCGAGGAGAAAGTTATCCAGCACGTGAAAGTCGCTCGAACCTCATTCGTCGAGCCCTTTCAGTGTATCCCTACACAGGTTTTTTGCTCCTACCACAGGTCCAAAACTCATGCCACTCGGGACTGTCATCAGTACACCTGGGAACTCCATTTGGCAGCTAATCAACGCCAACAACCAAGTCAAACTGTTAATCAGCCGAGCGGACAACTAAACCCCGACCCTTCTATCATCGATCAACAGAGTCGTGCTCCGCAACAACTGGCCAATCAGGTTCGCCCAATCGAGGGTTAGGGTCCCTCTCAAACCCGACAAGAAGAGAATCAGAGCAATGTCACTCTAAGAAGAGTTGGAATGATCTCCGGATGTCCCATGGACGGAGATTCTAACCGGGAACGAAAAGCTCATAGTCGTTGACTTGAAATCCATGAAGTTGGCTCCAGCCGGGCACAAGAAGAAGGCCCCCAGATTGACTTTGGGCCTCAAAATCTAAAAGGGATAGGGGTTCCTTACGATGATGTCTTGATTATCAGAGCCACCATCGCTAATTGCGATGTGACTTGGATTTTCATAGACACCGAGAGTTTTGTAAGCATCCTCTTCAAATCAGCGTTCGATCTAATGCAGATCGATGGAAAGGAGTTGCAACCCATGGCGACAACTCTGTGTGGATTCACTGGGTATGAAGTTCAACTGCTCAACCAGATTCGACTAGCCATTTTGTTGGGAGCAGAGTCACTGATGAGGACCCGAAGAACTACTTTCATTGTAGTAGACGCCCCCTCTACCTACAATGTCATTCCGGAAATATCCTCTCTACATGAATTCCGAGCGGTCGTATTCACCTTTTATCAAAAGATCAAGTTCCCAGTAGAAGACCAAGTAGGCGAGTCAAGAGGAGATCAACTGGTAGCTCGAAGATATTATATGGATATCATCCGAACGGAGTCACGTAAGGCTCGCAAGACTCATCCGACGGAGGTGCAAGGTATACAAGAGGCCCCCATAGCCACATCGAGTGAAGACTAAGAAGAGGTGCAAATCCACCCCGATTGGCCAGAAGCTACAATCAAGATTGCGACTAATCTCACTCCAGAACTAAAAGAGAGCTGGGTTTCATGTCTAACACGAAACCAATATGTCTTTGCTTGATCGCCTCAAGAGATCACCGGCATATCCCCAACCGTAATGGAGCATCGACTCCATGTCTTCCCTGATTCTCGTCCGGTCAAGCAGAAGAAGAAGGACCTTGGAGCGGACCAAAATAAAATCATCCGAGTGGAGGTCAATGAGCTATTAGCCACAAGACACATTCGAGAAGTGCAATTCCCTGCGTGACTGACCAACATAGTGTTGATGCCCAAACCAGGGAATAAATGACGAGTCTGTATCGACTTCCGGGACCTCAACAAAGCTTACCCAAAGGACTGCTACCCTCTCCCCCTGATCGACCAACTGATTGATTCTACTTCAAGGAGCGAACAGATCTGCACACTGGATGCTTACCAAGGTTATCATTAAATACCTCTCGCTCTCAAGGATCAAGAAAAGATCAGCTTCATTACTTCGGACGAAACTTTTTGCTATAATGTTATGTCGTTCAGACTAAAAAATGCATGAGCCACATACCAATGACTCATGGACAAAGTTTTCCGACGACAGATCGGACAAAACATTGAAGTCTACGTCGACGATATATTGATCAAAAGCGTCTGATCGGAGGATCTCATCGCCGATGTGGAGGAAACTTGTAGCACACTGAGGAAGTATGAGCTCAAACTCAATCCAAGCAAATGCCTATTTGGAGTCAAGCAATGTCGCTTCCTTGGTTATTTGGTATCTGAGAGGGGGATTGAAGTTAATCGGGAGAAAATTTAGGTGCTCAGAAACATGGCTCCTTCTCAAAACCTCAGAGAAGCTCAACGACTTTGTGGTCGGATCATTGCGCTATCCAGATTTATCTCCCGATCGGCTGATCAGAGTATCTCATTGTTCAAGGTACTTCGCCGAGCCACCAAATTTCAATGGGATGAAAATTACGACAAAGTATTCAACGAACTCAAGGAGTATCTGGTGTGTTTGCCATTTCTATCAAAGCCGGTAGTAGGGGAGCCTCTCTATGTATATCTATCCGTTATCGAAGAGGTATTCGGGTCGGTGCTGGTTCGGCAAGAAAGCAATAACTAGCACATTGTATATTTTCTCAGTCATCTATTAAAAAATACTGAATGTCGGTACACCATTTTGGAGAAGCTAGCCTTTGGGATGATTCTGATGGTTCACCGATTGAGACCCTACTTTCTCTTTCATCCAATAAAGATCCTCACTGTAAGTATCCCGGGGGAGTTTTGATGTGATCAACTGAGTTAAGTTAGGTCATGTATATTTGATGTCTTGTGTCTAAGTGTGCAGAAACTTAGGAACACAAGAAGTCGAGCGGGAGATGCAGCGAGCGAGAAGGATGACACGAGAAATGAGTCGATGGGATCGATGCATCCGAGGGACGAGGAACTGTGGAAGAGTATACTGGTGGAGCGAGAAGGACGCAGTTCGAGGGATGTAAGGCGAGAAGGACGTGATCCGAGGGACGAAAAGTTAGGGAGGAAATCTGCTCGAGAAGGTCAGAGTTGGATTCAGATGAGCTCAATTCCAGACGACCAGATAATCACCCAAAGAAACGAAAGAAAGAACGGTCAACAGCTGAAGTTGATCATTCAAGACGCCCTCATTGAATGGAGGCGCCTCAAGCACCAAGTCAATGGAGGCGCCTCAAGTGCTAAGATAATGGAGGTGCCCTCATTGCATGGAGGTGTCTCAAGCGCCCAGAAGGCCGTTGCGGAGCTAAAGTCAAGTTAATTGACTCGAGATGCCCCCAACCCTTGGAGGCGTCTCCATTGCTGCCAGATCAGCATACCATTGCTGAATGGATGAGTTTCGCCCTAATGGAGGTGCCTCGAGTCAATGGAGTTGCCCCGAATAGTGTCACATCAGAATAACGATCATTTCGACCAGAATGTTATAAATAGAGGTCTTGTCCTCTATTCTAACACAACACACTTGTATTTATTTCCATATTCTTCTGCTTTTCATTGTCTAAGTTTTCAAAGTTTGTAAGAGACTATTCCTCCTTCACGAAGGAGTTTTTAGTGCTTTCATTTGTCTTGGATTAACAACCACTCAAGTTGTAACCAAGTAACTTCTGAGTCTCTTACTTTATTTTTATGTTATTTCTTTTGGCTTAATTTGTGTGTGTCCTTGCTTAGTTCGATAGCAAGAGAAGTTTAATTTTTATTACAGTCTATTCACCCCCTCTAGCCTATCTACCCAATCCAACAAGTGATATCAGAGCTAAACCGCTTTAGAAGGACTAACCACCAACTAAAGCAACAAGAAGATAATCAAATCAAGTATCTACCCCCCAAAGTTCGAGGGGGAGTTTGTGCTTTGGAAACGCCAAATGAAAGTATTTTTTAAAACAAACTTTGATATTCTTCTAACAATTAAATACAGTTATGAAGCACCCAAAGATGAGAACAGAGAAGAAAAAAAAGAACACCAATGGAACAAGAAGCAGCAGGTCGACTGTGTGACAAACGATAAGATAGAGTTTCATCTGCTAAGCGTTTTACTGTCTCAAGAAGTCAACTGGATCAGCGTCTGCGACTCCGCCAAAGAACTCTGGAAAAAGATCCTGAAGCTCTATGAAGGAACCTCGGAGGCCAAACTAGCAAGACGAGACCTGCTCCAGAATCAACTAACGAACCTCCGAATGGAAAAGGAAGAAAAGGTGGCTCAACTACACGCAAAGATCAAAGAGCTGATCACCAGACTCACCAACCTTGGAGAAACGATAACGAATCAGGATTCACTAAGGTACACATTAAATGCATTTTCAAGAATCCCGAAATGGATATCTATCATAGACTCCTACTACATCTCCAGGATCTTGAGGTAAGTAGTTTAGAAAATCTATTTTTAACTTTAGAATTACATGAGTCTCGATGTGCATGACTAAGAAAAGACAAGGAGCCAAATCAAAACCTAGCACTCAAAGTTAAAAAGAATGAACCAGATTCAAATTCATCACCCGACGAAGATGAAGCTTCATTTATGGTAAGAAAGTTAAATAAGTTTTTTAAAACTAATAATTTTGGTAAGACACGGGCGAAGAAGCTTCTGAGAGGAAAAAGGAAAGTGAGGTGCTACAACTGCAATGAAGAAGGACATATCAAGGACAACTGCCTCAAATTGAAGGGGAAAGAACAAGATAAAGATAAAAGGTCAAGAAGGTCCAAGCATAAGAATCTCAAGGCGAGATGGAGCGACTCATCGTCTGAACAGTCCGAGAACGAAGAATACGCTGGACTAGCACTAACGGCCAACTACCAAGAAGAGAGCATCGATGAAGGGGGAGCTACTTCAGAGGAAAACATTGATAAACGGGGAACCTCTAATTGTGAATCTGACACGATAAGTAAGGTACGTCTTCTACCTCCCAATCAGTTATACGAAGATATTAAATTGATGTTTTGATCTTTATGCAAATTAAGAACTAAATATGTTAGTTTGAAAAAGATTAACATTGATTTAAAAATATTATTAGTAAATGCATGTCTACTAGTAGAATTTGATAAACTAAAAATTGAAAATGCAAAATTAAAAAATCAAATAGAAATCTTAGAAAAGGATATTTCATTACAAGTTTTAAACTCATTTCTAACTCCTGCAAGAAATTTTACATATTATGACGGGCTTAACTGGTATATTAGAAATCACAGGGATCAAATTAGAAGATTTTCAAATTTTAATTTTCATAAAAATATCTGATAAATCCAATAGGTAGAAATTTGTACTGGGTACCAAAATCTGTTCTAGCATATTAAAAAAAAATACTTGAATGCTAGAAAAAAGTTATTTGAATTATTAACATATTTTTTTTGCAAAATTGTCTTTCGTAAACTTTTTGTTTTAAATTTTTTGTATAATAAACATATATGTTATCTTCTAACCAAAAAAAATTCAAAATTTTTTGACTGTTATATAATTTTTTATAAATTTTATAACAAAAATTAAAATTTTAAAATAAAAAATTCTAGGAGATTAGTTTTTGAAAATTTTGATTTTTTTTAGAGATAATTGTTTTATTTTGAATGCTCATCAAAATTTGCAAGGTTTTTTGACATTAAATCATATTTTTAAGCATTTTTCTTTGAAAATATCTCATTTTAAAAGAAAATTTATTTTCTCATTATACAAAAAATTATTTTCTCGTGAATTTTTTTACTTTTATTAGATTAATACTGTTTAACATTGTAAAAAAAATTCATGATTTTTCAAAAATTAAAAATTATTTTTAAATTATTTTTGACAAATCTGAGGTTTATAACTTTAAAAAAAATTATTTGAAAAATAAATTCAGTAAAAATACAGAACTATTGAACATCTGTGTACAACCCATAATAAGATTTTCAAATTTTTTTCTCTATTTATTCACATATATTTTTGATGTAATTAAAAGGGGAGAAATTATAGAGATTAAGTTTAAGAGTTAAGTTTAGGAGGGGTTGCAAAACTATTGCTTAATTGCAAGTTTTTTTTTTACTAAATTACAATATTTCTGTGACGTAATTAATTTTTATATATTAATATTTTGTTAATCTTAATTTTAATTCGGGTTGATGCAGATCAAAAATGAGGAGATTGTAAGTACTCCGAGAGAGTTTTGATGTGATCAGCCAAGTTAAGTTAGGTCATGTGTATTTGATGTCTTGTATCTAAGTGTGTAGGAACTTAGGGGGAGGTTGCAAAATTATTGCTTAATTGCAAGTTGTCTTTTTTTTACTAAATTGCAATATTTCTGTGATATAGTTAAGTTTTATAAATTAATGTTTTGTTAACCCTAACTTTAACTCGGGTTGATGCACATCAAAAATGGAGAGATTGGAAGTACCCCGGGGGAGTTTTGATATGATCAATCGAGTTAAGTTAAGTCTTATGTATTTGATGTCTTGTGTATGAGTGTGCAGGAACTTAGGAACACAATAAGTCGAGCGGAAGACGCAGCGAACGAGAAGGATGACACGGGAAAGGAGTCGATGGGCTTGGTGCATCCAAGGGACGAGGATCTGCAGAAGAGTACACCAGTGGAGTGAGAAGGATGCGGTCCGAAGGACGCGAGGTGAAAAGAACGTGGTCCTAGGGACGAAAAGCCGAGGAGGAAGTCTGCTCGAGAAGATCTGAGTTGGGTTCGAGTGAGCTCAATTTCGGACTATCAGATTATCACCCAAAGGAGCGAAAGAAAGAATGGTCAATATCTGAAGTTGACCATTCGAGGTACTCATTGAATGGAGGCACCCTTATTGAATGGAGGTGTCTCAAGCGCCCAGAAGGTTGTTGCGGAGCTAAAGCCAAATCAGCTGACTCGAGACACCCCCAACCTTTGGAGGCTCCCCCATTGCTGCGAGATCAGCAGACCATTGCTGAATTGATGAGTTTCGCCCTGATGAAAGCGCCCCGAGTCAATGGAGGCACCCCGAATAATGTCACGTCAGTATAACGGTCATTTCGACCAGAATGTTATAAATAGAGGCTCCGTCCTTTATTCTAACACAACACACTTGTATTCATTTCCATATTTTTCTGCTTTTCATTGTGTAAGCTTTCAAAGTTTGTAAGAGGTTACTCCGCCTTCACAAAAGAGTTTTTAGTACTTTCATTTTCCTTGGATTAACAACCACCCAAGTTATAACCAAGTAACTTCTGAGTCTTTTTATTTTTATGTTATTTCTTTTGGCTTAATTTGTGTGTGTCCTTACTTAGTTCGATAGCAAGAGAAGTTTAACTTTTATTGCAAGCTATTCACCCCCCTCTAGTCGGTCTGCCCTATCTAACACTCACAAATAGCTCCCTGAGCTGAATGTTAATCAACTCCGAAGCTTCCGGGAGGCTGATCAAATGGACCATGGAGCTAAGTGAGTATGACATACAATACCAGCCCCAATCAGCTATCAAGGCTCAAGCTCTAGCGAATTTCTTGACCGAAGTCCATAATTCGGAACCAAAAAACACCTAGAAGATCTATGTGGATGGGTCTTCCACTCGGCAAGAAAACGACATAGGAATTCTATTAATCTCCCCCAAGGGGATATATTGACCCTCTTCGTGCGGCTAAATTTTCGTGCTTCCAATAATAAAGCAGAATATGAAATATTGTTGGTCGGCCTGCAAGCGATAAAGCATGTTAGAGCTTCCCGAGTAATACTCCACTCGAACTCTTAGTTGGTGGCCCAACAAATAGCTAAAAAATTTGAAGTCAATAGTGATCGGTTGAAGATATATGTGGAGGCTTTCAAGAAGTTGAAATCAATTTTCAAGAAGTCACACTTCTGAAGGTTCCCTGATCGGAGAACCAGAAGGTAGATGAATTAGCCAAATTGGCTAGCTCACTGCCTACCTGGGTTTTATAGGCTTCGATGGAGCACACCCTGTTGATAGCTCATATTGATCAATAGGCGAGCATGGAGGTAGAAGCTGACAAGCGGACTCCACTGATTTCCTTCCTTCAGCAAGGAACTTTGCCTTCCGACCTTGAGCAAGCTCGAATTCTCCGAATAAGAGCGAGTCGATTCATCTTGATAGGCGATCATTTATACAAACATGTTTTTTCTCACCCTTTACTTTAGTGCCTCGGACCAGAAGATATTGAATATGTTTTGAAGGAAGCCCATCAAGACTCCTGTGGAAGCCATGCTGGAAGTCGGTCACTGGTGCGGAGGATATTATTAGTAGGATATTTCTAGACCACCCTTCAGGCCAACTCAGCCTGATTGGTGTCCACTTGCCTTCATTGCCAAAGGCACCAGAATATTCCTCGTCAGCCGACCAAACTCCTGAGAACCTCCTAGTTTCCTGCCCCTTTAATCAATGGGGGATGGATATAGTAGGCTCATTCCCAATGGCCCCTGCCCAGAAGAAATTCATGTCAGTAGCTGTCGATTATTTCTCCAAGTGGGTGGAAGCAGAAACATTAGCAAGGATTACAGAAAGAGCTATTATTAAATTCTTATGGCAAAATATCCTCTGCAGATACAGAATTCCCCACAAGCTTGTCTCGGATAATGGACAACAATTACATTGGCACAACATCCAAGAATGGTGCACCGGCTTCAGCATTCTGTAGGCCTTCACCTCTGTGGCTTATCCCCAAAGCAATGGACAAGTTGAAGTCGTCAACCGGGAGATCATCCAAGGACTTAAGGTCAAGTTGAATCATATGAAGGGTAGTTGGGTCGATGAGCTACCCAGTATTTTATGGGCTTACCAGACAACACCCCGTGAGAGCACGAGGATGACTCCTTTCTATTTGGTCTACGAAGGGGAAGCCGTTATCTTTATGGAAGTTGGAGAGGAATCCGCTCGAGGACCTTATACGATCAAGTTAATGCTAATCGACATCTTTTGGAGCTAGATCTAGTTAGTGGGACCAAGGAAAGAACAGTCGTTCAGTTCATGCATATCGGAAAAGGATGCACTAGAACTGCAACAGAAGGGTCATCCCCAGATACTTCCAAGTTGACGATCTAGTATGGAAAAGAATCAAACTAGTCGGAGACGTCAACAAGATAGAGCCTCAATGGGGGGACCTTACCAAGTGATTTCTAAGCTAACTTCTGGCTTCTATTGCTGGAAATGTAAATGGAATAAAGAGGTGGAGAAGAAGAGACTCTATTATGCATGAGTTTTAGTCTCATATTAGAAGTCTCTTGGCTTTATTGTTGGTTTAAATTATGGCACATGCATTGAAGTTGTGAACATATACATGGGGAGAGGCTCTCTCTCATGCGTGGGTGCGCAGGGGGGTGCAAATCCAGGGCCCGGATTGCACTGAACCAAGTTGACTCGTGTGCGAGCACGACTTGTGCATATCGAATGTCGGACCGGTCGAGGTAAGATTTGCCCAAGCGAATGAACCAATATTTTGCCATATTTTTTTATTGCTCATGTGAAACAAATAAATCAATTTCGATTAATGACCGACGATTAATGATAATAAATGGTCATTAAATTATCCGATTGAAACTGCCAGTGATTAATGACAATAAATGGTCATTAATTCATTCAATTGAAACTACCGACGATTAATGACAATAAATGGTCATTAATTCATTCGATTGAAACTATCGATGATTAATGATAATAAATGACCATTAATTCATCTGATTAAAACTGTCGCGATTAATGGCAATAAATGGCCATTAATTCGGCCATTAACTACGCCCAAAGGTTGAGCCCCTATATAAGGAGCTCAGATCTTGAGCAGAAAAGATATAGCAAGAGAAAAAGCAGGAAGTGAACCTCTATACATCAGTGTTCTCCCACAAAAACTCTCTCTGTCGTGCACCCACTCGACAGAGCTGCTCATGAAAGCACTCGGGTACTTACTCAGTTCATTGTGATCAACTCGTGCTTGGTGGTGATCACGATTTTGTTGTTGTATCCTAGGAAACAGATGACCCAAGGTAGCCTCGAAACACAGCCGGAGGTGGGACAAATTTGTTACAAGGAAACTGTGTTGAACGCAGGCCTCAGCTTCGTCTTCCCGACCGGCTTCATCCTGACCCGACCTCTTCCCGACTGGAGGAAGTTCCCGATTGATGATCTGCTCACATGAAGGGAAGCATTCGTCAACGTCATTTCCTGACTCAACTTCTACTCGGGACCATATGGGCATCCACTCGGGAACATTCGGTAATCACTGAAAGCACCGTCGAACCATTCCCGCTAGAAACCTGAGATTATCCGCTCATGTCATCTTAACAATTAAGTTAAATTTGAATTTTTATATAATTTCAATTTAACTCATTCCCAAAATATCTCCGACATATTGTCCAACACCTATTACCTTTAGGACCCTGAAGGAAAAGAGCTAAATCGTCCATGGAGTGTGAATTACTTGCAGCCATACAAAACCTAAAGGTGATTTTCAATTTCTAAAAAATATTATGTAGTTCTCTTTATTAGAAAATGCAGGTTATTTTTGCCTCAACATGAAAATCTCCGCTGCTCGCTCGGCACGAAAATCTCCACCACTCGCTCGACACGAAAATCTCCACCACTCGCTTGGCACGAAAATCGTCACCGCTTGCTCGGTCTTAACATCTCTGTCGCTCGCTCAGCACAAAGACTCTCGCGTCGATCGACCAAGTTCTAAGCATGGTTCCCATGTGACCAAAGACTAAGGCCGCACGCTCAACATGAAAATCTCCACCGCTCGCTCGGCACACAAATACTACCGCCCGCTCGGCGCCACCCCTTATATCCACCTGCACTTGGTGATTCTCAAAATAGCCGCCCGCTAGGCATAAAATAAAATAATTAACACAACAACATAGTCGCCCGCTCGACATTCAAAGAACAATATCCGCTCGCTCAGTATTCCTACAGTCGCTCGCTCGGCATCTAAAAGTTTCTATTTGCACCCCTTGATGTTTTTCACCAATAATCGCTCACTTGATAGTAGCATTATCTAGTGGCACTTGGTAACTCACAAATATCACTGCCTGCTCGAAACCATCTATTCTATCCAGCTTCACTGATTTGTTGCAAATAACTCCCTGATCGCATCGATACCACTCTCCCAAACCAACTGAGTACTAAAGCGTGAGCCATAACTATAGGCAGAGGGCCAAGTATAACCAGCCGATTAGAGATAGGCTTAGGGGAGTGTCTTTTTTGAAGTTAAAATTCCATTAAAAG
>JBBUKS010003736.1:0-12815 GCA_038050645.1 Hedychium gardnerianum | reverse complement strand
TTGTATCGGATTTTGATTGTGTTTCCGATAGTGTATTTGGTGTTAAAGCCGGGCCGGCTCGCAAATTAGTAAGTTTTAGTTTTCTGGTTGTGTGACCATATGTTGTTATTTTTTGTATTATCTTATACTCTGCGTGGTTGTGCAATACCCGAGTGGGTTATTTGTATCATATCTATACACTGCGTGGATTGTGAATACTCATGTGGGGTACTTTATTTGTTATTATTGCACTGTGTATGGATGTTTATACCCATGTTGGATATTTGTGTGTTAGATGTATTATATATTCAGGGAATTATCCGCCGTACAAAGGAGGTGTTGTTCGATTTTCGTCGGATAAATATCCTCCCGGGGCATGACACAAGGGCCACAGATAGGGGTCGCTAGGGGCCGCTGGTAGGGGCCGATAGGGTCACCAGGGGCCGCCGCCGCCGCAAGAGGCCACCAGGGGCCGCCGGCATGGGCGACTATGGGCCGCCGACAGGGGTTGCCAGTGACCGCCGGCGAGGTTCCCAGGGGCCACCGACCGCAGCTCTCAAGGGCCCCAGCAGGGTAAGCCAGGGGTCACCGCCCGTGGGCGGCTGGGGCCACCGGCAGGGGACGCCAGGGGCAGCCGCCTGCGGTCGGCAGGGGCAGCCGCCCGTGGTCAGTAGGGGCCGCCAGTGGTCACCGACTGCGGCTCTTAGGGCCCGCTAGCAGGGGCTGCTAGGGGCCTCCGCCCGTGGCCGGCAGGGGACGCCGCCCAACGGCTCCATACGTCGTCGTTGAGGAGGGGAAAGAAGAGGAGATAAGGAGCTTACGTACACTCATCGTCGCCCTTGCCATCTCCAGTCATCGTCGCCTTTGCCATCTCCAGTCGCCGTCGCCATCGGAAGAGATGAAATAGAGGAGTGGAGAGGGATCAGAGAGAAAAATCATATCTAGATGTGATTTTTAGGTTCTTTTTGCGACGAATGAATTTTCGCTGTAAATTTCATCACAGAATTGTGACGAATCTAAGAATTCGTCGCAGATTTTAAGTTTTTTAAAAAAAAATCTTTCCAAAAATTGTTGATAGACCTAGAGGCTCGGAATGACACAAAACCAGTTACTATGTATTCTTATAGTTCTCCTGGTCATATCCATGCCCTCAAATATAAACTTGACCAAAGTGGTGATTTTTTTAACATGATTAAGTTTTTGGGAATACATTCGTGTTAAAAAATTGAATGAATGAAATATATTTGATCAAATTTTTTTTTGAAGGCATGGATATGATCAGGAGAACTATAGGAACACATAGGAACTAGTTTCGTGTTATTGCGAGCTATCTAGGTCCATTAATGATTTTGGGAAATATTTTGGTTTTTTAAAAAAAATTGAAATCTGCAATGAATTCGTCGCAAAATTGCGATGAATCCTAGGATTTGTCGCAGTCATAGATTTGCGACGAATCCTTTAATTCGTTGCAAATTTTAATTTTTTTTTATAATAAATTCTTTTTGAGAATCGTTGATAGACATAGAGAGCTCGGAATGACACGAAACTTGTTCCTATGTGTTCTTATAGTTCTCTTGGTCATATCCATGCCTTTAAACATAAACTTGACCAAAGTTGTGTTTTTCTTAACACGATTAAGTTTTTTGGAACACATCCGTGTTAAAAAAATCACTGAATGAAATATATTTTGTCAAATTTTTGTTTGAGGGCATGAATATGATTAGGAGAACTATAGAAACACATAGAAACTTGTTTCGTGTCATTCCGAGCTCTCTAGGTCCATCAACGATTTTCAGAAATATTTTGTTTTTTTTATAAAAAATTAAAATATGTGACGAATCCTTTGATTTGTCGCAAATTTTTATTTTTATTTTTAAAAAAATCAAAATCTTTCTAAGAATTGTTGATGGACCTAGAGAGTTTGGAATGACACGAAATTAGTTCCTATGTATTTTTATAGTTCTCCTGGTCATATCCATGCCCTCAAACATAAACTTGACCAAAGTGATGATATTTTTAACACAATTAAGTTTTTTGGAACACATTCGTGTTAAAAAAATGCACTGGATGAAATATATTTGGTCAAATTTTTATTTGAGGGCATGGATATGATCAGGAGAGCTATAGAAAAACATAGGAGTTGGTTTCGTGTCATTTTGAACTCTCTCTCTAGGTCCATCAATAATTTTTGGAAAAAAATTATTTTTTAAAAAAAAATTGAAATATGCGACGAATCCTCGGATTCATTACAATTTTTTTTAAAAATAAAATCTTTCCAAAAATCGTTGATGGACCTAGAGAGCTCAGAATGACACAAAATCAGTTCCTATATGTTCCTATAGTTCTCTTAGTCATATCCATGCCCTCAAACATAAACTTAACCAAAGTGGTGCTTTTTTTAACACGATTAAGTTTTTGGGATACATTCGTATTAAAAAATTTACTGAACACGAAATATATTAGTTCAAAATTATGTTTGAGTGAATGTATATGATTAGAAGAACTATACAAATACATAGGAACTGGTTTTATGTGATTCTGAGGCCTCTAGGTCCATCAACAATTTTACGAAAGATTTTATTTTATTTTTTTAAAATATTGAAATCTGTAACAAATCCTGGGATTTGTCGCAAAATTGAGAAGAATCCATGGATTCGTCGCAGAATTTATGACGAATTAAATATTCATCATAGAATTGTGATGAATATTTAATGTCATCGCAAAATTGCAACGAATTTGGCGACAAAAAATATTTTGTTGCTAATTTGCAACGATTCATGTTTTCGTCACAAAATATGTCGCAAATTTGTGACGAAATAATTTCGTTGCTAAATTTTGTCCCTAAATAACTATTTTTTTGTAGTGATAGCCTATGATCGAGCATCAACAAAAGTGTCATTCTTTCATTGATGAGTATTGCGAAAAACTCCCAATTGATCATTGTAAAGTCTCTTTCTGCACAAACAAGTTAAATTATGTTAGTTAGTAATATTAAGGAACTACTTATATGAATTTATTCTAAATTTACCAATTTCATTGCATGCTCTATAATAGAGTATGATCCAACTATGTGTTTCATAACCCTCGTACTTGGGCTAACAACCTTACTATTTCTTCCAATTGTAAGGTAATATAAATGCATCAGACTCATTCATGCAATATGAACATGCTAACTTATTAGTCGTACTCTATCATGACAATATTGAGTTTCATAATTGTCCATATCTTGGCTTTGGAGCGCATTTGGAGACAAAAAGCTAAAGAAGCGCACATTGCAACATGATACACGGCCTGCCCATGACACTTAACACGGTTACGCATCATCCTTGGAGATAGAACATGAATTGGAGCATCAACAAGACTTCCAACAATGAACATGGTCAGCTTGTGGTGCTTTGTGTTCCATGAAGTGAAATTTTCCAATATGATCCACAGCCAACCTGTGGTGCTTGCCACGACTATGGATCGTTAGGTTTTGATGGCGACGCCCCTTGAAAATTTAGGAAAGTTTGTTATATTTTGGAAACTTTGGAGGCTATAAATGAACCAGGGGGCATCGATTTGAGGCATCAAAGGGTTCTCGTGACAAGAAACCCTACGAGAGAGCCGTCTTCAAAAAGTTCTAAGGAGCCTCGAGATTTCGATCACCATAGGAGAACATGGAGATCTTTCAGAGACGTCATCATCTACAACTGAATTCTTTCTGCACTTTTCTCTTAATCTTTCACTGTAGAATGCTTTGTTTGATGTCTATGAATTTCTCTATAGTGATGTAGTAGTCTCCTTAATTATAGGATTAGGGAGTAATTTGAGTTGATAATTAATAATTTGTGATTATTCTTTTTATTGCATAATATATTTGATTCTAGATTTAGTTTTAAGCATGCTTAATATGTTAATGTTGGAATGTGGAAGATGAGAGAGAGGGGGGGGGGAGTGAATCTCATTCGATTAAAAAACCCTTTCTTTTCATTTCCATCAAAGTAGCAGCGGAATATTAAAACAAAACATGAAAGACACACTTCTTTTTTTACTTAATTCGTAGCCCAATGACTACTACTCCAAGACCCAATGATCCTTGACTGCTTCTGATGGGTAATCCACTATATTTCTTCTTTTTGAAATCTTTCGGAGAAGAAGGAAACTCGTACAAATATGAGGAAGATAGTAATATCACTACTATCTTCCTATAGAAATGTAATTAATAAATAAAATACCGACAACAAAGGTAGGAGATGAAGTGTTGGTTGTCAGAGAGCCTCTCGGCGTTGCAGTAGAAAATCTTGCACGTATAGTAGCAGAAGAGATGAGATGGAGCATAGAGTGAAGTGATATTCGGCTCGGACCCCGAGGGCTTCTTTCATAGGTTGCGTTCCGTCAACTGAAAAATTGATCAGTCGACTGATCCTTTCGGTTCTGATCCTCCAATCCGTCGACTGAATCCCGCGGCCTTCCGTCTTTTCTCTGATCTGATTCGTTCGATCCCTGAAATCATGGCTTGTCGATCAACTGATCTAGATGATCAGTCGACTGATCCTTGCATTTACTATTTTCACGCCGATTCGATCTAATCTCTGATTGTTGCCATATTTTATCGGTCAACTTATCCACTGGATCAATCGACTGAACCTAGTATTTTCCAACTTTGTAGACTCTGATCGATACTGTGCCATGTTACCCTGATCGGTCGATGAAATCCATTTTTCGGCCAACCGAACCCAAGGAAAAACCAAAACTTTGTTTACCTGCAAAACAAAGTTTAGCACAAAAAAACAGGAGTCCTGCAAAATAAAAGTTAGATCATATAAGTATGCATGAATATGACAGTTCGGATCTCAACTTAGAAACCTCCATTGGTTTTTTCAATTGGATCAACACCTATGAATTATCCTCACTAGGACACGACCTCACTGCACTAACTCCAGTTTGCTTACCTCAACTCACCTGCCAAGCATCGGGTCCTCTAGACCTATTTGGACTTCTCTCGGCGTCAGATCGGCCTTCCAAGTCTTTCACATGATTTGATATCAGGTCTTCCAAACCTATCGAATCCACTTGCCAAATGTCAGATCCTCTTGACACATCTTGACTTCCTGCCTAATTCCACAATCTGTCGAGACTTCCCTTGCCTAGTATCGGGTCCTCCAGACCTACTAGGGCTTCAGAGTTGAGATCCTGAACACTGAATTAGTTCATTAGATAACAATAATACTTAACTTTGTACCTTTAACAACATCAAAACATATGTTTGATTATGATTTTCCCTGCACCAACAGTTAACATGTATTAACGTATGTTAGTATATATATTAGAGAAAAGGGGAAAGATCAAAATGTGAACTCTGATCTAAGACTAGTAAAAATTGGACTTGAGGGTTTGTTCACGAAACTAGTCCAAACTCTCTCGAGGATACTATTGGCTATCATAGAGTATAAAGGGTCTACCCGATTCAATTACCACAAAAGTAGTGGCCATGTTAAGGTATATACACTAGTGTAATTTTGAAAGAAAACATCAGATACCTTGAGATAGACCACCATCAAGCATGATTAAACATTGATTTAAGAAAGGGATTCACAACTAAATTGACAACAATCATCATGGTGAAGCCGAAGTCTTAGGATTGTCTCTCTAAAATTGATTTTCTCACTATTTTTTTAATTCTACTTTCTTAGTTCACTTGCTTTCACAACAATTCCCTCGTTTAATTTATTTAGATAGTCTCCGTTGCACATAAATTGGTCCTCAACTCCATGGTCCCTGACAATAATAATTTTACTACTTTAACAATGACCGTGCATTTACGACTAGCATGCATCAGACCACGGGCACCCCAAGCTCATTACTAGGGGCGGTTGCACTAGGGGACTGGTGTTGATGCAATCATGTCCAAGGAATATAATTTTGATATTTGATAACATTTAAGTTAAAGCTAATGAAATGAGATCTCACTTGTGCAACGAGTGTGCAGGGAAGAGTCATCGTAGGTTGGAGACCAAATGCAAGGTAAGGAAATTTCAAAAAAATCGAGGACTGGATTCTTGGCAAGAGGAATTCCATGTAGGTTGGAAGATCGGATGCAAGGCATGAAAAATTCAAAAAGTTCAAGGACCAAATTCTTGGCTAAAGGAGGAAACTCGAGTTGATCGCGGATCATATGCAAAGGTGAATGATGGCTCAGAGATGAGGAAGCTCTAGGCACGAAAGTCCAGAGAACTTGAGGTTTATCTTGTTTTAGGTATTTGGGAACGAGGATAGAGAAGTTTAGGTGAATTCAACCTTTAGGGTGGCTAACAAAAGAGGATCAGTCGATTGATCCAGGCATTAATCGACTAATACTCTAAAAAAAGGAAGGGTTCAGATTGAAGTATCAGTCGATTGATTGTTATATCAATCGACTGATATTAATCTAGAACCGAATAGAAGCAAGTCGGACTCAACTGTCCAATTTGATTGATGGCATCAGTTGATTGATTATTGCCATCAGTCGACTGATGTCGATTAAAATCAAATAGAAGCAAGTTAGATTCAACTATTCAATTTAACTGATGTCATTAGTTGAATGATGGTTTACATCAGTCGACTTATGTTAATCAAAATTGAACAAAAGCAACCCAAAGTCAGCAGCAAGATTCGACTGATTTCTATCAGTCGAATGCTCTGATTAATCAGTCAACTAGTGTTAAAATTGGTGAGAAAATTAGACAAATTTCAAAAGGATCAGAAGTTGTTCAATGGCATAAACAATTATCAGAGACCATATCAATCGACTGATGGTGTGCAACAGTCGACCGATGTCTTAAATAAAAGCTTTGAGTCAAGGATTCATATAAATGCTAAAGGGAATGTTTGAAGGGGCAGAGCTCCCATCTCAAGCCAAAGTGTTTGTGCTAACTCATCATTGAGAAGTTCTTGATCTCAACCTCCATCTTTGGTGCAAGCATTTGAAGAAGAAGAATCCAACATTCTGTAAGAAATCATTGTAACTTCTTCTTGCTTCATCTCTTTTTGTATTATGTTGTAACATTGTTGTAGAAGGTTTCTCTGCTTTCGAATCTTGTTCGAGAAAGAGAAAATCAATAGAGGTTGTAGAAATGCTAGATTAGCCTTGGACAGAGTCGTCTCAGGGGAGGTGGTGAACCAAGTAAAACCAACTTGTTAGCGTTGTGTGTGTGCTTGTTCTAATTTTGCTTCAAGTTTCTGCTATACAAGTTCAATCGAGATGAAGCGATCAAAGCTATTCAACCCCTCCTCCCCCCTCTAGCTTGCAAGATCCTAACAAGTGGTATCAGAGCAAGGTTGCCTTAGAGGACTCACATTCAAAGGAGTAAAGCTTCAAACTGCAAACATGTCTTTGAGAAAGGGCCACAACACTACACGATCACCTTACTTCGAAGGAAACAACTTTGTCTACTAGAAGCATAGAGCACTACCTCATGACCGAACTTGACATGTGGTTCTCTGTGATTAGTTTCATTGCACCAACTTTAGAGGATGACAAAATTCTAAAATCCAAAAGATGGTTTGCTATACAAAAATGGAAGGCACAAGCAATAGTAACTTAACAATGCATACTGACTTCTGAGCAACTAAACAAGGTTGATCCATTCCAAAGTACTAAGGAGTTGTGGGACAAGCTCATTAAGATGAATGAAGGTACCAAGGATTCTAGAATCGCCAAGAGAGACCTTCTCCTCAATCAAATATAGAATTTCATCATGAAGGAAGAAGAAACGGTAAGTCAACTACATGGGAGGTTCAAGGAACTCCTCAACGGTCTCCATTCAATTGGAGAAAGTGTAGAGAATCGAGACCTCATCAGGTATGCACTTAAATCCTCCTCTAGAAATTCACTATGGTCATTAATGGTTGATGCCTATAAGGTTTCAAGGAATTTGCCAATTGTTAAATTAGATAAATTATTTTATGAATTAGAATTACATGAACAAGCTAATGCAAGCCATAAGGAGAAATGTATAGCTATGGTTGCAGGTGAAAAGAGCAAGAAGAAGAACAAAGAAAAGAAGAAGGAGATTATGAACAAGTGATAGTGATGAGGAGCTATCATCTAGCGAAATGACAAACTTTGTATGGAAAATGATGAGGTGCTCTCAAAGGTTCAACAAGAAGGATGTTAAGAAAATATTCAGTGACAACAAGAGGAGGGGTAAGTCTATGGTAAAGTTAAAATCCAAATCTGATGTTGTTTGTTTTGAGTGTAATAGGAAGCGTCACTACAAGTCTGAGTGCCCTGAATTACAAAAATAAGAAGAAAAGACAAAGAAGAAAAAGGCTTTAAAGGTTACATGGGATGACACATCTTTGAGTTCATTATAACAAGATAATGAAGGAAAGACTTCAAGGCACTTAGCACTCATGGCATTGGACAATGTTGAGAGTAGTGAAGATGAAGAGAAATTTCTTGGAGAAATTGTGGAGTCCTCAAGTGGGTCATCATCTAGTAATGACAAGGTAACTTCTCCAAAGGTAGATAAGCTATATTTGATATGTGTTTCATACGTGATTTATAACATTGTTTTGAATACATTCTATGTCATTTCATGAGCATATTTTTCATGTTTGCATCTTGTTTTCATTACTTTTATTCTTTTTATTTGGAGATCTATTTTTTGTGGTTTTCCATTGATAGGACGTGAAACTAGAGCGAATTTGGAGCATAAGAACCTTGGAATGTGGATTTGAAGCAAGGAACACGATTTTGCCGTGTCTTATGACCTGGGCGAGCTCCTTTGGCTGAGGTCAATGAAGAACGAGAAAAATCGAGGCCTTCAGGACTTGGTTTACAGCTGTCACGACCATGCCTCCTTGGCATAATCGTGCTTTTCACCACAAAACCAACACGAGTCAGCAACCTCACCTGCCACGATCGTGCCTCCAAGGCATGGCCGAGCCACTTCCTCCAACTCCATCTGACACGATCATGCCTCCCAGGCACGATCGTGCTTTTTAGCATAAAAGCAATTTGGCTTAGTCATGCCTCCCAAGCACGACTGTACCCTTCTCTCTGGCCTTAATTGACACAACCATACCTTCCAAGTACGGTTGTGCCTTTCTCCTCGGCAATGACACCAAAAAATTGATGTGTACAATTCGCAAGTGCATGATTGTCGTCAAGTAATAAAAAGTATCGATCCCATGAGGACTATAAATCAAGTACTGATTGAATTTGCGAAGCATGTTTCTAGAGGATCACAAGTTGTAAGAGTTGGGAAAGGAAAGAAATTGTATTTCACAAGAGTTGAGAGAAAGAGAGAGGGTCTACAACATGCAAGAAGTTGAGGGTGAAGTCTGAATTGGGGAAACGATCCTAGGATTTCAGTTTCGTCACTATGATCATTGACATCCTACGTATTGTTTACTTTCTTATCTCTATGTTTATTCATATGTAGGTAGACCTATCTTAAAATATCGATATAGACTTTTAGAATTATACTGGCATCCCTACCCAAACGCAATGCCTACTTTCATGGCGACACTGCTAGTATGACCGCTTTCTCAAGGAGGACCCCATCACTAGATCCCCACGGTCCCCTAGTTGCCCTCCTTTATTTCATGATGCCTAATATGGGCAAACCCATTAGGATATGTGATAGCCAATGGTGCCCCTGTTGGGGCGTCATCCCCTCGTGGTGTTCCGACCTACTTTTGTGACTGACTCCCCACATCTTGGACATTTATGGATTGGAGAGTTGGGTTCACCTTTTGATCCTTTCCCACATCCCATGAGATACAAAGGTGCATGTTAGTGTCACAATCATGTATGGACAATAAAGCCGGATCATGAAATAAACATATCATGTAATAGAGAAAGATAAACAAATACTTGAATTAAATGTCAACAATTACATCGAGCTACTCCCTAGTCCTAGAATTTGAAGAACTACTCCATAGAGATGGAGTTATGACCAGAAAATATGAAAGAAAGCATCTAACAACTCCAAATAGAGAAAAAGGAGAAGAGAAAGCTTAGCGAGATGGTTGTCGGCCTTCGGAAGAAACTCCAAGCTCCAATTGGTGGATGAATTGCTTTGACAACTCTTGGAATAATGGCTCTAGGGTTCCCTAGGACAGGGAAACTCTTCCTCCATGGAAGGAGGTGGAGCCAAAATCCCCCTTAACCTAACAAGAGTTTCATTGATTCTTTTATATCTTCTCCAAGCCTTCCAAATCTATTAGACCCTACCTAAATCATTAGGGCACCGCCAAAATGAGGTTTTTGTACCTTAGACTCGATTTTCATGGGTTTGACCCTGAATCAAACATGTAAATCTTGAAATTATCTTCAATTTGATAGGTCGTAAGCCCTATGGCTCAACCTGAGATAAAAGTTATGTCCGTTCAAAGTTTGGTCTGCTATTGGGCCGCCTCAAGACAGATTGACACAGTCGTGCTTGTGAGAAAGGAATTCTTGGAGAAAATGTTCCATTACCGGGGATTGTTTAGGATCGATATTGATTGAAACATGATTGGGTTAATCTAGATTTCTTTCCTTCTTACAATTCTGCACTTTCTTTCTTTTCTTCTTTACTTATTCATTGCTTGCTACCTTTTCAAACATTTCCTTTTCAGGTAAACATGTTTTCCTTCTACGAAAAGATGGAAGCTCTAATTTAAAGGTTCGACCAAATTGTTGTTGTGAATTTTACTAATGTCTATTGTGAAATTTTTGGTGCAACAGGTCATGTAATCGATAATTGCCCAATACTACTTGATCATGCACGTGGAGTACATGGAGAAAAATGGGGTGTCCTCCCCAACTATAAGCAACTACCGTAGGATGATTTATATTTGCACACTTATAGCCCTAGTTGGAGGAACCCTTAAATTTTTTATAGGAACAATCAACATCAAGGAGGGTAGAACAATTTTGGGCCGTCAATGGGAGTTCAAATAACTTCTTAGCTATCAAGAATGGAGAAAATGATGAAAGAGTAAAGAGGCAGTGCATGAGTCCTCTCGAGATGGACTGTTGGCTAGTGCATAGGGTGTTGCCACCATGAGATCTGGGGGTCAAATCCTATTAGTAACCAGGTTCCTGCCCTCCCCCATGCACTGGTCACTGTTCGGGCTAGTAGCCACTCGTGATTTACCTCCTCCGTGTTAGTCTTGGGATGGATTGGCGAGGGTGATGAAGGTGAGCGTTTCACCTTTTGCCACCAAGTAAGGAGGTAACATAGAAAGTCCGGTTAAAGGGATATCCTCTGTCATTAGGACCCCAGTCATACAATCTAGATTACACAAGTCACTTTCTAACATTAAATTGAGAAAAATCCATTAAACTCTAATTAGATAATCCCTTGCAGAGCATTGACCCTCAGTTCAAGGTGATGAATCTAGAAAATCCGATTAAAGGGATATCCTCTGTCACTAAGGTCCCCCCGGTCATACAATCTAAAGCATCTCCTCTACATGGTGATCAATCTTTCACATCCAAATGCATTCGCCGCACACACATTTAATCAAACAAGAACAAAGCACAACACAATAGAACAAGTCATAAACATATCATAGAACAAGGAAATGAGCAAATTCATAGTTCATACATCAACATCACATCATAATTACTCTCTACATCCTAGAATCCGGAGAATCCACTCCATAGCATAGGAAATACAACCATAATACATAGAAAATAGCAATCTACAACTCAAATCAGAAAGAAAGGAGAAGAGAAAGCTTAGTGAGATGTTGCCGATGTCTTCGGATGAAATCCTAGGTCCGGTGGTGGACGGATCATCGAAATTTGCCTCGGAAATAGACCTTGTGTGTTACCTTGAAAGGAAAACCCTCTCCCCCCTTGAAAACGGGATCTTCTTCCCCTTTTATAGGTCCCCCACACGGGTCCTAATTGACATGAAACGGTCATGCCTCATAGGCACGACCATGCCGTGACATCCTTGGTGAAGCAAGGCACGATCGTGCCTCATGGGCACAGTCGAACCGTGGGGGGTTCTGTTCTTAGCTCGGGGAAAAGGCACGGTTGTGCCTGAGAGGCATGACTGTGCCTGGGAGGTACAACCGAACCATGTGGCTTCTTGGAATTCCTAGAGACACTGTTGAATAAGGCACGACCATGCCTCATAGGTATGACCATGCTTTGGATGAATAAGGCATGACCGTGCCTCACAGGCACTACCATGTTTTGTTGATTTCTCTCCAAGCCTGCTCCAATGTCCACTTTGCTCCATTTTTGATCCAAAATATGTCTTGTCAATAAAAATACAAAATGAGCAAATCTCCAAACCAAAGGACTAAAAGCGATCATATAATAATGAAATAGGGTGTGATAGTGTAAATCATGCTCATGAAATACAAGTAAATGTACGATAAATAATGCCTAGAAACATGCATAATCTATGCACATCATAAGGTCACCTATGGATTCCAAAGTACTACTCTGACAAGATTAATCATGCTTATGTTGTACTAAATCAACTTTTCGAAAATAAGTTATAAGTGTGAGTGTATGAGCAAATAATCAAGCGAGTACATGGTAAAATAATATCTGACACAACAAAATCTTATATCAAATTCTATGACAAGATAGAAAGACATGAACTGCTAAAAGACAAGAGCATATTATCATGACACCATTTAAGTCTCTACAATCGAACAATTGCCAAAGAGGACAGGTCTTATGCATCTATACATTAAATCCAAATTGCAAAAAGGAAACATGAATAACAAAACAAACATGATATGATGCATGCTAACAAACTAATCCTAGCAAAAACACTAACCAACCAAGAAAATAAGAATCACCAACCTGAACACTCAAAAACACCCCCCACCTCGACCTAAATCTAGTAATACGT
>JBBUKS010003696.1:0-12821 GCA_038050645.1 Hedychium gardnerianum | reverse complement strand
TAGGACTTCCTCCTTGCCTAGCTTCCGGTCAACCTTGAATTGTCAAGACTTCATCACTTGCCAAACATTCAGTTCTCCCTAATCTACTCTAACTTCCATCACTGCCAACTCCCTATTCATCTTTCAGTTGCCAACTACCTATTACACTTTCAACTTGCCAATACTTATCGAATTTCCCATTTGTCGAATGCCTAGTTGACCTCGACTAATTTGGACTTTGTCCATCGTCAAGTATCCAATGAGTCTTGACCTACTTAACATATCCAGACAATAAACATATTATTCGAACATCAACTCAAACCTTGGTCTATCAAGACCAGGCTGAGCCTTACACCAACACCAAATGCATATATTAATGGAAAATATTCTTCTCTAAACCTTTTGGGGATCAAGAAAATTTTCTCAAGTAATTAATAAAATGGTCTATAAGACCTAATGGTTCATTTAGAGGGATGCAATTAACACCCGTATCAATAGTTCACCATAAGCGTTGGTTAATCCAATAAGATGGTTTCGACGATAATTAAGAAACTTATAGGCGACAATTTCAAGCACAATAAAAAATACAGAACCTGTAAAATTCCATTGTACTGTTAGGTGATCTAATTGTTAGTTAGGTTATGGCGCTTTGTCCCCTCAAGCAACATGGACAGCTCACCTAAGTAGAAGCTCCATGAGGTTGCAATTATAGGACGAAGGAAAATCCTTAGAATGCTTGTGCGAGACCCTTAGGTATCCTCCACTTGTTTTGTTGTAAAGGAATTTAAGTGACTATGATCACTTGTATATTGTAGTGTAAAGGATCAATTTAAAGGACTAGTATTCAAGGATTTAAAACCACCATCAGGTCCTTTGTGGGTTTTGTTTTTATCACTCCATTATAAAAAGGATAAAAACAATATTCATGGCAGAGAGCCGGTGAATACGTATCATTCATCTCGTCTTTATGCTATGGTTAAATTCAATCAAATAACCATTTAATTTCAATTTTTTATGGGAATATTTTAGAGGAATCTAATGTCGTTATTTCTTCTTATATAACATCTCTAGTTCTCACCCACAGAAATGGACAGATGAGAAGAGGATAAATCATTTAGCCATGCATATTTTCCTTCTTTGTTTTGATTGAGAACTAGACTATGATATGGTTTAGGGGCTTCATCTTAATGTGATGCTAGTGGAACATCACTTGGATTGTAATTAGAGAATAACCAAGATAACTAACCAAGATTTAAAATTTTGAATTTTGCCAGAGTTTTGATCTCTGATTAGAATATAACGGTCAGTATCGCTTTATGTCATGTTGGTATAAACTCAGAAGTTATTAAAAAATATTCTCCAAAATTTTTTAATTATATTTTGGTTAAAATATTGTCTTATATAGGGTATAATTATTAAAATCAGACTAGAGCAATGAGTCAATTAAAAACCTCAAAGCCAAATTGTTCATTAGCTTAATTTTTTTAAAAAAAATTGGAGTTGAAAAAAATCCAGTCAAAAATTGATTCGAGAACCTCCATTTTTAAATCAAAAGAATCAATCAATTTATATAAAAACACTTTATTTATTATGGACCTATAATATTAAAAATATCCTTGTTATAACTATAACCTATTTTAAATATATTTGACAAAAATCACTAATATTATCGACGTCCATATTAAGTTTCTAATCTCGAGCCTATTTTAAATTTTTCATTAATTTTTATAACTATTCATCTAATTTAACTCATACATCTTAATCCCGACTAATATCGCTATTGATTTCATTGACTTCACCTAACCTCATGCACAATAGAGGAAGAGGCAAATAGCAGAGGAAGAGATGAGCCAGTTTGAGAAGCGTTGTTGATGCTAGAGAGACCTTGGCATCTACACCTATTTTGAAGTTAGTGAAAATAAGGTTCCACAGGTAATTTTCAGACACTGAGGAGAACATGTGGAATGGATCTAAAGCAGTGGTTCTAGCATTCATGCTCTTCTGCTACTAACTATGCGACTTCCTCCACGGGAAGCGAGGGAGGGGGGATTACTTGTATGTTTGTCGTCTCGTGCCTTCTCACTTGTTGGTCAGTGCATGAAACGGAGTGATTCGCCCGTGATGACCAACACGACATGAAACTTTAAACCTTTAACTAACTCCGCACTTCTTGTGCTACTTGGAAGTGCTTTGAGATGCCTTCTAGGTTTATATATTACAATTTTATTAATGTTTTATTTATGACCATCATGCTAGAAGTATATTGCCTTGAATTTGATAAGAGTAATATGATGATCATGACCGAATGCTGATTGGTTATCTCGAGTAATACAATAATTCTTTTAGCTAATGAGATTCTTAATGTAATATTATAGAAACTGATTACAATACACTCCCTTTGTTTAAACTCACTCTATCCGAAATTACCTAATGGTTAGATATCTGTATGTTTGTCCTTTTGTCATGTTGCCGTTTTTTTTCCTTCTTCCAATATTTGGCATCATCACTTATTTCTGTCTTGTACCAGGAAGAAAGATTTGGAATCTTGGTATCTTGCCTTCTGTCGAGCCAAACTAAAGAAGCAATTACCAGTGGCATGTTCAGTAGTACCCTGTTTCTTTGGGCTTATAATTATAGTCAAGTTTGATATTAAATAAAGTTCTAAATATAAGGTTTCTTCACTTGTTTTCAGGTGCAGTTGCGCGTCTGTCAAAGAATGGTTTACTGGATGCTGCCATTATTATGAAAACTGAAGAATCAGTAATTGCAAGCTTGATTAAACCAGTATATCCTTTTTCTGTATATAATTCTGTTCTGACCATTTCTTTTATACCTTTTATTATGGAAGTTTCTCCTTAGTGGTATGCTTAATTCAATTGAAGATCACGTGATTATTGATCAAATTATTGCATTTTGATTAAATGGGAGGTATTTTTATTCATATTTGAAATTTCATATTGTGTCGAGTGGCATGATCAAAAGGTTCTGATAAATTACTGAGGGCGAAACTTGAGACTACTAAGCACAAGTAATGTTTCTTGTGCTGCTATTGTTGGTGCAATCATATCCAAACATGTGTTTACATATGATTTTGATGTTCGGACAGTATTTAAGTTAAGTAATGAAGTTGATCTCATATATATTATGTCAAGTGTACGAGTATAGGTAAGCTTAATATAATTTGCAAGTGCAACGATGAAAGCCTAAGTAGCTACTTGGCATAAAGTCCCAACAGGTTGAGGTCAACTGGATGGTAGGCTAGGGCTAGGCAGTATAAAGAAGTTCCAACAAGTTGAGATGAATTGGATGCTAGGCATTGAAGTCCTAGAAAGTTGAGGTTAATCGGATGCTGGGTAGTGCAAGGAAGTCCCAGATGGTCGGCGAGGATCGAATGCTAAGCAAGATGAAGTCTCAGAGGCACGAGTAGTCTCTTTGCATGATGAAGACCAGAAGCATGAAGGCTTCTTGACAAGATGAAGTCTCAGAGGTATGAAAAACCTCTTAGCTAGCTAAGGTAAAGTACATAAAGGAGAGCAGGCACACATATATCTTAGGATGAAGGGAAAAGAACATATTTAGACTTAGAAATAGTCAAGTCAGTTGCAAAATCGACTAACCATAACTCAAACTCGAAATCGAAACCACGAATAGAATGAGGTATTTGTTCGAAATATTCTAGATTCAAGGTATTCAATAATCATAAGCAATCAATTGATTAAACTCTAAACCCAAAAACATGAACAAATTGAGGTATTCTATACAAGGGATTCGGAATTTGGAAATCAAAAGTATTTGAATGATGCAGGGTAGTCGACTAACCAGTAAGCAAAAGGTTTTGTTCAATGTAGAATTCAGAAGGGTTGACTAAGTAGTGTGCACCTGAAAACCTAGAAAAGAACCATTAATTTGATATCAACCAACAACAAGGGTCGGATAACTATCGGCTACTGTGTAGAGCAGTTAACTGGGTCGACGACTGGTGGTGGCCTAATTTGAGGAAGGAGGGATAAAATTCTAGAAAGTTGTGGGAATCTCTATACATATGAGAATTTAGAGGCACAAGAAACATTTAGAATGCTCACACTTTCACACGTTGACTTGTGGGATTGGACCAGAAAACTCGTAACAGCACGTATGACACACGCGTAGAGATTTTGGTAACTGAATTTTAGGCGATGATAGATCGGCAATCGACAGTTCCTCCTAGGTCAACGGCGACTAATGCAAGAGAAGAGTTGTCGTCATCGATCAATAATGGAAGAGAAGAGGAGGCTAGGGTTTGAAATGACTGCGAGGATTTGCTTTATTCCATGTTAAGAAATTTTGAAAGAAAAAATGTTATTAATTTTATTCATCAATCTCATTCATATATAGAGTATTTAGACTTAATCAAATCCCTATAATCAGGCTAAATCATGTCCCTACAATCAAGTGAAATCATATCTAAATCATATCCCTATATTTCCTATTCTTATTTATATAATATGTAACAGCCACCTACCATGGAGTATTAACATGCAGAAGAAATAAACAGGATCCATGAGAGAATACTATTTGAAATTAGTGGTTACTTTGAGAGAAATTTCTTAAACTGCTTTGCTAAAGTGACAAATGAAAAGATGCTTATTTTTTTCATCATGTTTAATTCACTCTTTAAGTTAAATTTTCTTCTTTGGGAAGTGTCAAAGTTATTGTTTAATATTTTTAATATAGGCTGCATTTTACTCGAGGAAAGCCCATTATATGAAGGAAGTCGCTGAAATTTGCTTAAGGAAGTATGGAGGTGACATCCCTAGTTCTGTTAACGAACTGCTTGCGCTTCCTGGAGTTGGCTCTAAAATAGCCCATCTGGTACAGTTCACACTTACTGTCTTTCTTTAAACTATGATCATATTTTTTTCATGCTTATTTGAATATGCAGGTGATGATTGTCGGATGGAATAATGTTCAAGGGATTTGTATTGATACTCACGTGCATCGTATTTGTAATCGATTAGGATGGGTTTCACGTCCAGGCACTGGACTGGTAATTTTGTTTCATGACATGATAACTAGGCTAACAACTCTCTTTTGCAGAAACAATCTAAAAGTACGTGGTATAAAGTGTTACAATAATTGCATTAATGTTTTTTCTCTACTAGAAAACTTCGACTCCAGAAGAAACAAGAGTGTTTTTGGAAAAATGGCTACCCAAGGATTTGTGGGATCCCATCAACCCTCTACTGGTAAGATGGATATTAGTTTTCCTGATGTTCTTATATAGGCTTAAGTGCAATTTATGTTGTCAACACCTTCAACTTGTATTTGTCCATCTATTTGAGGTTGATTAAATGAAACTTATCCTTCCATTAATCTCCATGCCAAATATTATTCATGTTCACAGATTTTGACAACTTATGTTGTCTTTCAAAGCTTATTGCAACTCAATCCTTTATTTATTTGAGTGAGACCAAATATTGACAATTTTGAATCTTTTGTGGATTATGTAATATTCCCTTCACTTTCCATTTTCAGAGAACAAATAGTAGATTAGAAATTTTCTTGCTTTGGAAGTTAACTTGACTGATTACTCAAAAGTCTGGCAATTTATTTTTCATTTCTACTTTTCCCCCCCATGTTTGGTATCTACTAAAAATCTTTCCTTGTACTATAGAGAGACAAGAAATGACTAGGTAAGCAGTTGTCTATATGGGATCAAGAGAGCCATACTTGGAACGTATCAAACAAGTTCTGCTTCAACCATTAGTTTTGTATAAATTAATCGTAAACCATGATTAGAAAACAAATAGAATGCATTTTATTTTTTTGGATCTCTTTAGTTTTTTGAGGCTCAAAGGAATAGCTATGTTTTCTTGGAGTAAGTATTTACTTTTCACTTCCTTTAATTGTTTGCTCAGGTTGGATTTGGGCGCAGCGTTTGTACTGCTCCGAGGCCCCGGTGTGGAATCTGCGTTGTAAACAATCTCTGTCCCTCCGCTTTCAAGGAAGTGACAAAGAGTTCAAAGTCAAAAGCTAAAAGATCCATCGACTAAAGGAATTTGGACATGGCTTTTTTTGGTCTTTAACGCTTCTGTTAATTCTTATATATTATAAAAAGGTGATTTACGTGCTTGTTTTTCTTTCTTCTTTTGAGTTTAAAAGCATGTCTGTATATTGAAATTTATTATGTTTTATTGCGGAATAATGTTTTTTTGAACTCTGTATGTTGGTGTATGTTATTTGCAAACAATTGTGTTAATTGATAAGAGTAATTACAAGTCCTTTTTGAAATGCCACATAAAATTTTCAAATTGCCCAAAATTTTGATCACTTGTCAAAAAACCTAATGTCACCCTTTTTCTCCCACGTACACTATTACCTCCAAAAACACTGAGCCAGAGAGCATTTCAGGGATTTCTGCTCAAAAGCTTGATATATTTATAACTCCCGAATTCCCTCCGAAACCTTTCCTTAACCCCATCCCTAACCCTTGAATGCCCACTCCTAAAACCCTTTTCTCTCTTCTCTCAACCACTTTGTTGTATAAATTTGCTTCCTCACGAGCTTGGGAAGTTACATAAGTGGATGCTCCTTCCCACTCCTTGCCATGAGGTCCAGTTACTCCTTGACTATTCTATCTATCGCGACCATTGTCAATAGTTATCTCTCAACTCGATTTCATAGGATTTCTAGTCTCATTGATTTTGTAGAATTGTATTAATTTACATATCTCCCTAATGAAGTAATTTTGGTACTCGTGTGAGCATGTGAAATGGTACCTCGAGGCCTAATTAATAGGATGGTGAATGGAAATTTTCAGACATGTTTAACAAACTTAAAGAAGTTTGTTAAATTATTCATACATAAATAGTTGATTTTTAAATTTCACATTGTTGAAGGGTACCTATAGACTAGTTTAGTTGCAAATTTCTTATTCATATATGTCATTTTAAATAACATGATCAAAGAACATTGTTAACAATTATATTATAAAAATTTTGTGGATTTGTGGTGCATTTTGTTAATCATAGGATGAAAGAACACTTAGTCAATCGATAAGCAAAGTTCAAAAGGGAAAAAAATAAAAATTGACATGGGGATACGGTGTACACGAGAAAGATTCCAAAGGTGGACCTCACAAAATGTAATGTGTTAGTTGAATCATGCTTCAAATGCTCAAGATGTTTATGAAAGGGTTTAAGTTAAATTAATGTTATGTTTTTATCAAGTGTGCAAGTGTAGAATATATTACACGTTACTATAGGTATAGTGATGAAAAAATCCAAATAAGTCAAGAGATATTTAGCAAAAAATAGAGGTCCAATAAGTACTGATAGAAAAAGAAATTCATCCGGAGTTGATAGATGGAGAAAGTCTAAGTAAGTCTATACTTGGTTAATAGTGAAGTTCAATAGAAGTTGGTAGACGAAAACTCTAGATAAGTTAAGGTTGATCAAATACTCGACAAATGAAAAGTCCTAAAGGCAAGACTCCTGACAAACAAAAGAAAACTAATTAGACGTAAGAACTCTTAATATATATGTGAGATATGAGAGATTACAAGTGACTTATAATTTTAGTTTTGGGGTAACTTTTAGTTAGTCTTGAAATCAATCAAGAAATAGGTGTATCTAGATTGTAGTTGATTATTCAATTGATTAATAAGTTATTCGAGTAAGTAACCAACTTAAGATGTTTTGGTTGCAAATAGAAAGGTTTGGTTTCATGTTGAGTTGATTATTTAAACATGAATGCAGTCAATTGTGATAAGTTGGGTAAAATGGGTAGTCAAGTGAAGATTTTCCTCTTGCAAATAATATCTCTCTATTTTGACTTGATTTGACTGAAAAGAAATACAATTAACTAAAATGAGTTGAGTCGACTATATAGGTAGCTAATTGTCTAAAATAGCTTACTTTCTATTTGTTTTCAATTGATTAAACATGAATTCTTAATTTTATTGATTGATGTGGTTTGAGTCAAGTCGGTAGTCAACTAAACCATTGTTTGAAATTCAAAAAAAAAAAAAATTTGCTCAAGTGAATCTTAACCACTTGCAACTTGAGTCAATCAATTAGAGTTGAAGATAGTGTTATTCAGTCAACTAAAATTGTGATTTCCCATATGATATGATTTTGTCTATTTGAGTCAACTAAAATGGATTGAGTTGACCAAAGATATAGAGTTGATTGGAGACAATGGCTAGCAGGAAAGTACTTTCATGACCAATGTTTCAGTCAATAGAGACATTTTTAGTCGCCTATAATTAAATAGAATAGCTAGTTGAAGTTTATCCAAGGTCATTTCAATAACTGTAAATAGAAGGATAAGGAGACCTCGTCCAAGAATAAGGAAAACCTTTGTTCTACTCCCATCCCACTACTCCATCATAATTTTTATATTTTTTTATATTTTTTTTTGTTTAGACTTGCCTTTAAACTCCATTTTCATAGAAAAACTTTTACACACTTTACTATTATTTTATCTTACTATAAAAAATTTTGTAAAAATTTTCTTTGCGTTTGATAAAAATAGATATAGTGGATTGTCGAAGAATAACTCACCTTACGAGTTAATAGGTCATGGAGTAGGGATCTAGAGCTTCTGAATCAGATTAAAACAAATCAAGTTAGCACTCCTTTATTTTAATTATCTTTATTTTTTCATACCACACTCTAGGCTTTGCACTTGAGTTTTATTTGTTTAATTCAGGTTTTGGCTATTTGTTTCCTCTAGCCATAAATACTCAATCTTGCATTTGGTATTGAAGTTAGGCTACTCTCAAAGGACTAACCACCAAAAAAGCTACTTCAATCACATGTATAACAATGCAAGAGGGCTTCAATATCACACAACCATTATATTTTGATGGAGTAAATTTTTCTTATCAGAAAACTTGTATGAAGTATTTTCTCATAACAAATATTGAAAATTGGATTGCCGTTGAGAAAGGGTTTAGGCTCCCACTAAAGAATTTGGATATCCCAATGACTTCAACAAATGGAATGGAGAAGTGAAGAAGAAAGGACAAACAAATGCTAAAGTCATGATCACGCTTCAATGCAACTGGAATTCTCAATGAAACAATTGAATATCAACCCTTTCAAAAGCACAAAAGAACTTTGAGAAAAAGTCAATCAAACTTCATGACTATATGCACAACTTGAGAATATGTCCACCTTGAACCTTTAGGATTTGCTTGTTAAACATCTAAAATCACTCTCGCTTGTTGAGATTTTACTTGTCAAATATCTATTCACTTTTGATTTGATAAAACTTCCTTCGCTTGTTAAACATTCAATCACTCTTGATTTGTTGGAACTTCTTTCAAAGTATTCAATCAAACCTTGACATATCTAAACTTTATTCAATACCAACCTCTATTGAACTTTCCACCTATAACTCTTGTTGGACTTTTTATTTGTCAACCCCGTTGAATTTTTCACTTCCCAATATTTATTGAACTTCTCACTTTCCAACACCCATTGAGTTTTCCTCTTGCAACACCTATTAAACTTTCTATTATTGTCAAATATTTAATTAACCTTAATTCATTTAGACTTAGTATTTAACTATCCTTAATCTACTTGGTATATCAGTCTAACTTAAATTCAACTCAATCATATTTGCCTAAACATGATTATTATAACATAAATCATATTATTCAAACATCAAAACACAAACTCTTAATCTAACAAGACAAAGTTGGAGCTTGCACCAACATCCATAATCAATTAGTCTATCCTTAGCTAAACACGTTATCTACATAGTGAAGACATATTTCAGACAATATGAGAGAATTTTTCAAATAAATTCATTTCAAAATATGATTTTTTTTTAAAAAAAATAAATATTCATTACAAAAATATAAATAGGATGGTGGTTTTTTCCCTCATTTTTTTTAATAAAATAAGATCTCGATTCAAATTGATTTTTTTTATCTGGACTAAAATGGATCCAGGTTGATCCAGGTGTTTTAAAAGCGACTGAAACCGACCCGAGGCCATTCCCGAGCATGCGCTCGATTTATTTTTTTCTGCCCCAGACCAGACCAGACCCGACCCGACCCGTACGGCCAGACCTGGGCGCGAAAATCCCTTCTTACAATCCCAAATCAGGATCCTCAGCCCATCCATCCATCTCCTCCTCCATGGAAGCTCGAGGCCGGAGACGAATCAAAGACGAGGAGAGTAGCAATGCCGAGAAGCGAAACACAAGGCCGAGGAAAGCAGCGAAGGAGCCATCAACTGAACGCGATCCACAAGGGGAGGACCTCTATACTAGTCCTCCCCCTCTCCCAGACATCGAGGACTTCTCTCCGGAGGACACGCGCCGGATCCGTGCTTCTCTCCTAGACTGGTACGACGCCCACCGCCGCGACTTGCCATGGCGGAGGACGAAGACGAGCAACGGCGGCACCGTCAACAGGAGTCAGACCGAGAGTAAGGTCGAAGCGGAAAGCGCGTACGCTGTGTGGGTATCGGAGGTGATGCTGCAGCAGACCAGGGTAGCCACTGTCATCTCCTATTACAACCGCTGGATGGACAAATGGCCCACCATCCACCACCTCGCCGCAGCCTCACAGGAGGTTCTGTTCTGACCTTGCACTGCTAGGGATTTTTACTCGTGTCTGATTCTGCTCATATCTACTCCTCTTTTTTTTTCCCCACAGGAAGTGAATGAAATGTGGGCAGGGTTGGGGTATTACCGAAGGGCTCGCTTTCTTTTGGAGGTCCATTCTATACTCATTCCCCTTTATCTTCAATTTTTTTTTTTTTTGAGGCATTGGCAATACTTTATTTCAGAAAAAAAAAAAACAGATTGTTCCATTTCATCTGCATTTCTAACTTGTTATGATCGTACTCAAAGGACTTGAATGGGATTTTCTTGTTGAATTTAGGGAGCTAAGTCCATCGTTCAAGAAGGAGTGTTTCCTCGAACAGCTGCTGAACTCCTCAAGGTTCAAGGAATTGGAGATTACACTGCTGGAGCCATTGCTTCTATAGCTTTCAATGAGGTAGGAAGTAGACTTTATCTGAGCTTTTGATCTCTTTCTTCTTTCACTGATGAATATAATTGACTGGTGAATATCGTTATGTATACTGTTTATGTAATGATCCAGTTCATTGGTAAATCTTTCCAGGCAGTGCCTGTTGTTGATGGGAATGTTGTTAGGGTGATCTGTAGGCTGAAGGCTATTACTGCCAACCCAAAGAAATCAGCCACAGTGAAAGGAATATGGTATGCATCTGTGTTGCTATGAATCTATTAATGATAAAGATGCAACCTTCCAAGACCCATCCATTTAAATTCTTTTTCCTTGAAACCATCAAAAGACAGAGCAAAGAAACACGAACAATTTATTTTGTCTTGACATTTCCACCCCCTTAGATGTGAATATAGATCACACTGCTATCTTAATATTCTTTACAGCTCATTTCTAGTTTTCTTGATCCAATTTTTAGTATTTTGCCTTTGCAATTGATTAGTTCCATTTCAAACTTAAATTTGATATGAATTGCACTACACACCCTTGCACATGAATTACATTGACTCTTGCCTTTGGATATTAGAATCCTTACTTTTTTGTATTTGCATAGTCGTACAACTTTTAGATTCACACTTCATTGTAGGAAGCTAGCTTCACTATTGGTTGATCCTTTGAGGCCTGGAGATTTTAATCAAGCTATGATGGAATTAGGGGCAACCTTGTGCAGCACTATGAATCCACAATGTTGTGCATGCCCGATTTCAGATAATTGTGTTGCATTTTCTCTTTCCAAAAGTGGGGAATCAATTGAAGTTACTGACTATCCAAAAAAAGTAGCAAAAGCAAAGCAGCGTAATGATTTTGCCGCTGTTTGTGTTGTTCAATTGACTGAGGAAACAGGTGAAGAATCCTTAAAGAGGTGCAGTAACAAGGATATGTTACTTTTGGTTAAAAGGCCAAATGAAGGATTGCTTGCTGGCCTCTGGGAGTTCCCAAGTGTCTTATTGGATGAAAGAGTAGATATCGACTCAAGAAGAAGAAGTGTAGACACGTATTTGAGAAAATTATTTCATGTCAAAATATGGGAGGACTGTGAGGTGGTTTTGAGAGAAGATGTTGGGGAATGCATACATGTTTTTTCTCACATCAGGCTCCACATGCGCATTGAGCTCTTGATTCTGAAACTGAAAGGTAAGGACATGTCGCTTTATAATGAAATTTTTTTAATGCAATTTTGATGGGATCAAATTCCTAACCATCTGTTCTGTTGCGGAGGTGGTTTGAATCAATTTTCTGAAAGCAATCAGTTCTCTAGTTCATGGAAATGTGTAGACGCAAAGTCCATAAAGACCATGGGATTAACATCTGGAGTACGAAAGGTATTGTGAGATTCAAATATTGAATGGCATTAATATATTTCCTTTGTTATAAAATTGGGGATTAGTCACATAAAACACTTCCTTTTGACATTTAGTTCATGTCAGTTGGTTTCATATAGATTTTTTTTTTTGTGTTTTTATTAATACAGGTTTACAATATGGTTGAAGATTTTAAAAGAAAAAAAATTACAACGTCCATCAGGAGATCCAAGAAAGAAGCACAAAAGTTTAATTTAATGGACTAATTTTTATGCTGTCGAACTGATTGAAGCTTCTTCTAGCTTGTCATTTGTGCTTCTACAGTGTTTCCTGTATGATGCAGTAAGCAACCTTGTTCCTTCTATGTAATTATTAATTTGGGAGTCACTATCACTCCATATCGTCGGTGTTATTTCCATCTCTTAAATCACCTTTCTTGATGTGCTATTCAGGCTTTAGAAAATTTTGGATAATGGCGTGCTTCCGAGTATCTTCTTTCCTTCGAAAGGAGTTGA
>JBBUKS010003686.1:0-12822 GCA_038050645.1 Hedychium gardnerianum | reverse complement strand
TATTATTATTATTATTTTTTAATTTGTCTTGTACGAAATTCTCTTTGTGAATAAAGCTTCATTCGTAAAATACGTCCCTGTCTTTCCTTATGAGTGGGCCACAATGTCGACTTAACACTGACCTTGATGTTAGAATTAATGTGAGATTTGTCGATTGTTTATAGAAAAACAATAGGCAAAAATTAAAAAAAGCATCCTAAATTCCAAATGACAGCTCATTAAATATTTTATTCCAAAAATATCTCTTATTTCAATATTATTATTATTTATAGTTACTCGTAAATTACAATTTATAAAAATTATTCTATAACTAATACAATATGTAATATCTAATATAATATTATTATAGTATTATACTTAATAGCTATTTAGTTTTTATAATTATATAGTGATTATTTAATATTTTTTATAATTATTTTAAAGTGATTTTAATAAAATTTAAATAAATTTGATCAATTTGATAAAGAATATTTTTGATATAATAATATTTAGAATTTAAGATTTTAAAGTTTAAAATTTAGATTTCGGATTGTGTTAGTTGCTATAATTGTTTTAAAATAATTTAAATTAAGTTAAAATGATTTTGATGAATTTTAATTAAGTTGGTGAATAATATTTTGATATAATAATATTTTATGTATAGTAATTTTGATAAAAGTGAAATAGATAATTTTTCACTTTGTAGCCATGATTGAATAGTTGTTACATAGTTATAATCAAATTTTAAATCATAAGATTTTAAATCCTAAATTTTAAACTTTTAATATTATTATATGAAAATACTTTTGATCAATTTATCAAAATTATTTAAATTTTATTAAAATTATTTTAAATTAATCAAAATTACTTTAAAATAATTATAGAAACTATCAAGTAGTTATAACAATACTAAACATTATAGTAGATATTTAGTAGTTTCTATATATTATAGTAGATACTGATAACTATTATAACAATGTCGAAATAAGAGATAATTTTGAGATAAAATATTTGATTTTCTTTTTAAAAAGTAGTTTTTTTTGATTATTTATATAATTTGGGATGTCTTTTATTTTTTATCCAATTTTTTTATTCAAATAAACAGGGGAGAAAATATTCATATAGTAATTTAAAATTCTGAGTAAATTCGCCGTGCAACTCGTTGCAGATTTTTTATTATTTTTGGAAAATTAATTTCTTCTTGATTGATTAATTAATTAATTGATTTTTGAAATGTGAACGAGTTGTCATCGACAGCGGCAAGTGGTTGGGCCGCATGACTTGTCGATCGCATAATTGAATGGCGCACAAGGTCAAATCCAATTCCAGCTTCCCTTCCATTCGAGTCCACATCAATGACTTTAACAATCAAGTGATGAATAATTATTGCCCCGAGAGTTATTAGATCCATCAAATAATTAATTTAATATTTAAAATTTAAATATCAATTATGAAGTATTATAAAAAAATTTCTTGCATCGGATGATAAATTTTAAAAAATTGATCGAATATTTTTAATTTATTTTGATGATCGATAATTTTTTTTTTATATTAATTAGTTTAAAAAATTAAGTACTTGAATTATTAAAAAATATTGAAGATTCAATTCGTCAACAAGTTTTTTTTTCTTTTTGAAAAAAACATCTTTCAAAAATAATTAGTATCGAGTGAGTTATAAAATTAGTTTGCAACACATTTTGTTTTTGTTATTTTAGCTTTTACTATGACAATTTATCTCTTTCTCTAAATCTTATTAAAAATTGTTTTGCAAATAAATTTACAATCGTGATGAACTTTAAGTTGATTTTGTTTGAAAAGAATATAGTTTGCATTTAATCATTACTACACGTTGATATTCACATTTTAGGTGAAAAACACATGAGGCATTTTGATTGCAAATTATAAGAAATATTTTTTTATATATAAAATGCTCATTAACATAATTCATAATTTTTATTTATGAAAGAGAAAAAACATCATTCACGTCCTCCTGGACTAATGATTAATACATGAAATATTATCATCATCAAATTTGAAAATCAAATCCTATCTAATAGTTAAATTTCTATCCTCTCCCAGGTATGGTTCGCTATTCGAATTAGCTAGACTAGTCCCCGTAATTTATCTCTTTCGTATTGATCATAAAATGGACTGACGAAAACGCTGAAGACGAGCGTTTTACCTTTTGCCCCCGGAAAAACATCATTCTCCATATTACAGTACCAAGATTTTGAAATAAAGAATTAGTAAGTAGAATCCCAATAATTATGAGGCAATTAATTTAAGAACAAAGAATGACGAGCATATCCTTAAAGCAAGTACTTTGACAATATAAGACCTTAATAACAAAGATCTAGGTCAAGTCAATCATTTGGAAACTTATCAACAAGTACAAACTCCAGAATTGTTGTATTCTTCACTCCACCAAACAAATCCTTTTTATCTCAATAACAAATTCATTGCAAATTATTCAAGTAATCATCACATCCACTTCTTGTTTACTTCCAATGAGTCAAAGCTGCTCAGGAAATGATTTCAAGAGTAGAGAAAAGAAAACACAGTAATCATTTTAATTTCGACCAACTTGAAGTGTACCTGCAAAATTATCATACTGTGCATAGCAAAAAGGTTTCCTGGCCGATCCACCACAACAATATCAACATTTTTCTCTACCAGAAACATTGGACTAAACTAGAGTCAGATTTACAAACAAGAAGCATGAATCTCAGACAAGTTTATTTACATAGGCTGCTAATTCAAAGGGAGTGGGAATCATAAAAGGTGTTCAGAATTAGAGCATTTTCCCTTACTAAATAGCTACTAAATGTTCATCTCCTCCACAGCTCTTGGCAATTCTGAATCAATGCATGACGTTAATCCCTGGCTTACGAAGTTCTTCTCTTTGCTTGGAGGTTGATGTTCACCTTAGCTTCTAGGACTTCATTTACATTTGGGGAAGCAGCTGCTATGCACTCCTCAAACCGGAAGCAGCTAATGAGATGATCGTTTGTCAGTCCAGCAGCCTGCATGAAGGAGTAGATGACGGTTGGACCCACACTGCGAAGGCCTCGCCAAACCATATCTTTGCTTATGACATCTGCTTTTGGAGTCTTAACGGGCACCTGACGTGGATAGCGGAATTTGCTGATAATAGGTTTGTAGTTCACGAAGCTCCAGCAGTATCTATCTAATGATCCAAACTCATCTATTATCTGTTCGAGTATAATAGAAAGTGGGTGGGTCAGTAAGATGAGTTGCGAAGCAATAAAGCAAGGTTCAGATCAGTGTTAGTCCCTGAGAAGATTGTGCACACTTTTGAGCTGTGCTTGAGCATCTAAATTTCTAATACAGACATTAAGATGCAGTTCTATAACAAAATTTAGCGAGGCCCACCACATATGGAAACTTTCAATGAGAAATGATGACAAAATGGCAAAGAAAGAAAAAGGGTGAGAACTGGACCTTGAGTATCTGGCGTGCATTCTCAATGATAGCTCGCAACTTTGGCTCTGACAAAAGGGAGCTACCAGTATTTCCAGGTCCAGCAATCTTCTTCTCATTCAATTTGGAAACTGCAACAGGGTCAAATTCCAAGAAAACATCCCTGGAACGAAAATCCTATGAGCGGTAAGATATTAGTTAATTGTCAATCTTCTAACTCTTATATGAAGTACCTAAAAATGTGCCTTTTAGTGAGGATAACCGGCCAAGTAAGCTCCGCGAGTGCACCAGATAGTACAAGAAGCTCAAACAATTTCCTGCAGATTGTTTGTTGTACCAGACAGCAAGGGAAACCATACTATGAGACTACACAGTTTGTGCCCTCTAAAGCTTTGATAGGAAAATTTGAGGGGAAAAAATACAATTTATTGTAGCATACTTATCATCACGAACAGGAACTCCCCATTCTTCATCATGAAATGAAACACAACATGATTCTGCAGCAACACAAAAACAAGATCTTTAGCTTTGCTGCACTTTAAGTAAGCAGCAGATAGAAGATGGAAATACTCTTTTAAACAATATACATATTATGTGATGGGGAAAACAACTTCATGGGGAGAACAAACAATGGTCGACTAAAAGTTACAGGATAAATGAGGTAAAAAAATTTCAAGATTACATGTGGAATGCTATAGACAATAAAGTGGTAACTTGTTTTCTAGTATGTCACTAAAATTCCACAAAAGATACAGATATATTATGAAGAACTGTAACACATTTTCAAAATACCATTAAAGCAAAGGCTAAGACCATTTTTCTTTTCATTAATAAGGCTGTTGGTCCTTGCCCACATAAGTGATGATACATTAACCACAATGATTAAGATTTATCAATACCGCAGGATGTTGATTTTTATCAATGAGTTTTTAGCTTAAGAAAAAGGAATCAGATAAATACGAACCAAGTACCAACTCCATGTAGTAAAGGTAGATCTTCTTGTCAAACTGAAGCTGATATACTGTCATGCTTTAAAATAATCACTACAAATTTTACCGACAAGATACCATTTGGTTTTGAAAAAATGCTGAGAAACATAAGCCTTGTTTATTTAAATTAAGTCTGATGTATATTCCCTAGAGGATTCCTCATCCAAAACTTCTTTGCACTTTAATGATTGCCTCTGCTCCAAGGAAATTATTATATATCGGAGTTTTCCCTTATTAACAGAAAAATCTACATGCCACACATGTTCAACGATTGATCTTCAATTACAAAAAGAGCAAAATTTTCTGAAGCAATAGTTGATTCTGTTACATAGCCGACCCCACATAGTGGGATAAGACTTGGTTGTTATTGTTGTAATAGTTGATTTTGTTACAGCAGCATAGCCAGACTGGTCAAATAAGTCCCCTGGTTCAAATATCTTTAACAATAGTTTGTTCTATAAGCTCAGATGTCTTTCTACATTCCATGTTCCAAGAATTATGGAGTTATTCAAGTCAGATTGACACAATATTGGATATCTTGTGCTCCTTCAAAGATTAGGCATGTTATCTTCCAAAGGAGTGGACTTTGCAACGTTTTCTCATTTCCCAAGATCTTGTACAAAATCCTAAGTGTGACATTTTGTTGCCTTTTAGTTCTAGTTAGTCATTCAAGGATCATGTATCTAACAAATGAAATGCCCTAGCATTCTACATTTAAAGGTCTCAACTCTCATCCAAGAAGAATGATCAATGAAAGGTGAAGCATTCGAGGAACAGTAATCTATTTAAAGAAAACCAAATCAAAATCAGTGAAACATTATTGATTATTCTACCACATTCTTTGTATCTCTACTTCTATTTGGCAATTGCCCTTTTGCCTTTTCTCAGTGCACATTCTAGTGCCTTGAGTTCCAAATACTTTATATTGCACAGTGTTCACATATTTTACCCACAAACTGAAACATTTTCTCTTATTCTTCCACTGAAAATCTTTGCAATTCCGTAGGACAATTAAAGTGTTTCCATCAAGTAACTTGAAAGGCCAACATGATAAGTTCTTGATCCTAATAACAAAAAAATAGAAAGGCACAAGAGCAGTGTAGAAACTGAGGGCATAACATTTTAAGAGGTAATTTTAGTTTTCTGTGAAAACTCACAAAAGATATTAACTGACAAGGGAAACAAAAAGAAGTTAGCTCGCTGAAGAGGTAATAGAAAGCCAAGATACTAGAGCATCAACAATCTCTGAGCAATCGAACGAAAGTCACCTGTGTTGGCTGTCACCCAAGCGCACTTGCTCTTTCCGCGCACGAGTTCTGGTATACGCATGGCTACATCATCTGGAGCATTCTTCTCTGCCTTCGCTACAATCTTACCTGATCTAGGAAGGCTCTGTTTCCGATTGCTCATCAAGTTCGTCCTTCCAATTCTTCCTGTGGAAGTTCGGCTGCAGAATGAATCTGTGGACGCATCCGAGGAGCAAGAAGCATTCATCGACAAATTTGATTGCAAAAGCCAATCGTGCTTCCTAAGAGCAGAGGGAGCGCTTAAACTAGACCGAATGAGTGGTAGATCAGCAACAGAACTCGCAACCTTCTTCTTTTTCTTCTTCTCGGCAATTGCGACCTCTGTGCTCTCAATTTTATTCAAAGCCTTCGAAGATGGCTTTTGACCAGCTGCCCACAGACCTTGCCTGGTTTCCTCCAGGCACAAGGACCGGTCTCGCCTCAGAATCGGCCACATTGAGGGAACGGACCTTCGGAGCCCCTGACATGGAATCCAAAAGAAGCCAATTTGCTTCACAGGAAAACACCCTAACTCCAATTTTGCTCAAGTCACCTCAATTCCCAAACCAGAATCGAAACAAGTTTGGAACTTTCCTCCCACAATCTCAAGGGTGCACTCCACTCACCCATCAGATAATCCCATAACCAAAACGCTCGCCGAGATCAAAAGCCTAGGCAACCCGCACTAGGGCTTCCGAGGCAGCCATTACCAACCTTTAGTCCTTTACACAAAACCCCACAAAATCGATGCAAACTCTTCGAAACAGACAAAAACGACACGCGCGCACGAGAAACCAACGTCCAGACACGCAGCTTTCAAATCACAACCAAAATCACGAGAAATGAGCTCCGAATCAGCAAACCAGGCAGCGTATAGAGGCGTAGAACCCTAACAGAACCAGATAAGCTCCCGATCTGGCACCAGAGCGTTGGGCAAAGCTGGAGAAGAGGCGATTTCCGAGAGAACGACGATGGCATCAGTGTGAGTGCGAGCATGAGAGAGAGACGGGTATTTACCGGTGAGGAACAGGTAGACGACTGGTAACAGCAAGTCACCCGACGTGGGAATTTTTAAGAGAAATTCTCATTTTGATGCCTAGAGTTTATTAAATTTTTAAAATTGTTGCCGGTCCAAAATGATTCAAACGACGCCATTTAGATTTATTATAATAACTTTTAAAATCCTTAGCATAATTAAAATAAAAATAAGTTCAACCTTAGAATAAATAATAAATATTTTATAAATAAAATATATTTAAAAAGTAGTATGTTAATGATTAGAACAAATAACGAAATGATAAAAAAATTGAAAGTATCTTTAATGATTATATATATATTTATATATTTTGATATTCCGTACACTTTTATATTGACGATCGTGATGATAGCTGATGTGGTCATCTGACGTAGCTAAAATCAAGTATTTTTTTTCTCTCTTCTTCGCGTGAGATTTATTTCACTTCGATTCTCTATTTTTTTCCTAAACATTTCAAATCTCGCCGTCTCTCTTTCTTTCTTATGTTTTTCCTGGATCCGTAAATCCTAAGTCCATCGGCGTCGGCGATCATTTCCATGATATTGTGCTAGTATTCTCTTGCTGTCGACGCTTGTTCTCTTACTCACTATTGCTGCACTGCTTTCGTCATCGCCTCTCCTTGAGTCCCTGACCGTCGACGATCATTCCCACGGCATCATGCTGATATTCCCTTGTTGTCGACGCTTGTTCTCTTACTCGTTGCTGCCGTGCCGCTTTCGTCGTCACCTCTCCCTGAGTCCCTAGCTGTCGACGATCATTCCCACGGTATCGTGTTGGTATTCCCTTGATGTCGACGTTTGTTCTCTTATTCGCTGATGTCGCGCTATGTTGGTGTTGTTTTGAACAAACCAGCACCACGTCGGTGCTGTTCTGAATAAACTAGCACCACGTTGATGCTGTTCTGAATAAACCAGCATCACGTTGATGCTGTTCTGAATAAACCAACACCACGTTGATGCTGTTCTGAATAAACCAGCACCACGTTGGTGCTGTAACAAACCAGTACCACATTGGTACTGTTCTGAACAAACCAATACTACGTTGGTACTATTCTGAACAAACCAACATCACGCTGGTTTGTTCAAAACAGTATCACATTCAAAACAACATCAATTTAAAAAGAGCACCATGTTGGTACTGTTTTTAACAAAACAGCATTAACGTTGGTGTTTTTTACCTTATATTACAAAGTAATGTTAATATCAAAAATTTGGATGGTTATTATTATTATCATAATAATTTTGTAAATAACATGAACCTAGAAGTCTTTCGTTTATTGCCTGAACAAAGATATTTACATACATATTATAATTTAAATGAGATTCTGATTGGAGTGAACTTCAAGAATCAAGGAAGAAAAGTATTGCTCAAATTATAGGTATTCAATTATTGATATACTGATTATGTTCCTACATGTATTGTTGTTGGAAAGTCGGAATTAAATATTTTATATTAATAGAAGAAAATATTTGTGATGATTAACTATATATTTTTCAAGTTAATAATGATCGAAAATTAATAACTAAAATACAATTTATATTATTGAAGAATATATTTTGGTTGTATAACGAATATGCACGAAAAATTACATTTAGACTTCAAAATGGAGTAAAGCGAACTTTTCTTCCAATTGAAACTCCACCAAACTTTGACAAATCTTTAATTTTTTTTTTTGTATTATTTCTTTTTTAAAAAATCCTTTTCTTATCTTAGTGTGTTTTATTTCAAAAAATTTCCTTAAAAAAAAACAGATTAAGACTTTGTTTTATTTGTTGGCTTCTGCCTTGTAAACCCTTTTATTTGTTTTAACGAAGATTAAGGGTTTCTTTACCTTAAAAAAATCATAATTATTTTTTAATAATTTTAATCATAATAAAAATTAATATTGCAATAATTTTATTTTTCACACTGCTAACGGAATTTTTATAGGTTCAGAAATAAATATTTTTATGAAAATATTTTGCAGCAAAAAGTCAAAAACCATTGACCCTCGTTCGGTCAAACCAAAGCTCCCTTTAACTCTCCCTTTCAACAGCTTCCTTAACCGCCAAATCCACCCCGCGTTGGCCCGGTCAAATCTAAGAGACGCCATTTCAAAATCTACCAACCGTCGAGCGACCTTCCTCCGACACTTGGAGTTAACCTCGTCGTCACTCTGCTCGATCGCCGGCCGAGCCGGCCCGGATTCCCGGTTTAAATGCTGAAATTTGTCAGAGACCGAGCTGGGGGAGAAGAAGGATCAGAAATGGGATCGCTGATGTCTTGCTGTGGATCCGACAAAGTCGAGCAAGGGTACGCATGCAGATTGTTCCTAGAGTTTTAGAGTTTGATTTCTAATTAATAGTTCTGGATCAGAGTTGTGAGTAGTGGTGAATTAAACGGCGACAGCACCTGGAGAATCTTCACCTACAAAGAGCTCTGTTCCGCCACCGACGGATTCAGCGACGACAATTTGCTCGGTGAAGGCGGATTTGGCAGCGTTTACCTGGGCAAAACCAGCGATGGCCTTCAGGTGATCGATCATCGTTTTAATTATCTCGATCAGTTATTTGAAGTAGTATAATTTGTCGGTCTAGATCGCGGTGAAGAAGCTGAAGTCGATGAGCTCGAAGGCGGAGATGGAGTTCGCGGTGGAGGTGGAGGTGCTGGCGAGGGTCCGGCACAAGAACCTCCTCGGCCTGCGAGGCTACTGCGCCGCCGTGGACCAGAGGTTGATCGTCTACGACTACATGCCCAATCTCAGCCTGCTGTCGCACCTCCACGGCCAGTTTTCCGGCGAGGTGCGATTGGATTGGGCGAGGAGGATGAACGTAATCCTTGGATCCGCGGAAGCTCTGGTGTGAGTATTTCTTCTCAGATTCGCAAGCTTCGTGCGATTCTTCTGTTGATGTAGATGATGATGCAGGTATTTGCACAATGAGGTGACGCCGCACATAATTCACAGAGACATCAAGGCCAGCAACGTGCTCCTCGACGGCGACTTCGAGCCGCTGGTGGCGGACTTCGGGTTCGCAAAGCTGATCCCGGAGGGCGTCAGCCACATGACGACGCGGGTGAAGGGGACGCTGGGCTACCTGGCGCCGGAGTACGCGATGTGGGGGCGGGTCTCCGGCGGCTGCGATGTATACTCCTTCGGCATCCTCCTCCTCGAGGTCGTCTCCGGGCGGAAGCCCATCGAGAAGCTCCCCGGAGGGGCGAAGCGCACCATCACCGAGTGGGCGGAGCCGCTGATCGCCCGCGGGCGGATCAGGGACTTGGTCGACCCGCGACTGCGCGGCGGGTTCGACGAGGCGGAGCTCCTAAGGGTGGTGGAGGCGGCCGTGATGTGCGTGCAGGGGGAGGTGGAGCAGAGGCCGGACATGAGGGAGGTGGTGCGGATCCTCCGGCAGGGACGGGGGAGGAAGGAGTTGGTGAGGATGGAGAGCATCCGGTACGGCGATAATCTGAAGGTGATGGATCAGACGAGCGACGAGGAGGAGTACGACGACGGCGCTGTCTCCGCCGCCGGGGATAAGGTTGACAATAATGGAGATGATGAACAGAGTAGCTTCTACGGCGGGGTGTTTGGGACCATGCCGTCGCCGGTGAAGCCATGGGACCGGAGGAACATGAACCTCAAATACTGAATTATAAAATTTTCAGCAAACAACCACGTAAACATTTTCTCTCACTTTCATTGAATACTTCAACAAATTCATTGAGCTTTATCCTTAATTTGAAATAAAAATATGATCTATTTAACATTTTATTATTTTCAAAAATAATGACATTATTCTCTGATCAATTATACAATGACATTAAATTAATATCTAAATTAATATGTAAATTAAAGATAAAATATATGACTTAAAAAAAAGGATAATATAAAATTAAAATATAATTTAGCAAATGTATGTCCACTTGCAGAATTCGATAGAATTCAAAATGAAAATACAAAATTAAAGGAAGAAATAGAAAAATTGAAAAAGAACCCTGCATGCTTAAATTCAAGTATTTTTCATGTTCAAAATTTTAGAAATTATAGAAAATAAAGTTGGTATTTGAAAAATCACAGGGGCCAAATTAGAATGTCATGTTTTGATATTCCCAGAAAATATTTGATAAATTCAGTAGGTAAAAATTTGTATTGGGTTCCAAAATCTGTTCTAGTATGTTAGTTTATTGTTATATGCATGCTAGAAAATAAAAATAGCTGATTTATGTTGAGTAATCTGTCATGTTTTTTTTGTATATTTCCCCTATATATTTTTTTGATGTGATCAAAGGGGGAGAATAAAGAATAAATTACAAAATCTTTATAAATTGCAAAATCATTATAATTATTTTTTACTGCAATTTCTTTTATGTTTCTTTTATGTTTACCCTAACTTGAACTCGGGTTGATGCACATCAAAAAGGAAAAGATTGTAAGTACCCAGGATAGTTTTAATGTGATCAACCGAGTTAGGTCAGGTCCTGTGGTATTTGATCTTTGTGTCTAAGTGTGTAGGAACTTAGGAACACAAGAAGTCGAGCGAAAGACGCAGCGGACGAGAAGGATGACACGGGAAGCGAGTCGACGGGCTCAGTGCATCCGAGGGACGAGAAGCTGCGGAAGAGTACACCGATGGAGCGAGAAGGACGCGGTTCGAGAGACGCAAGGCGAGAAGGACGCGGTCCGAGGGACGAGAAGCCGGGGAGGAAGTCTGCTCGAGGAGAAGACCCAAGGCGCCTCTATGTCTTGGAGGCACCTCGGAAGAAAAGGCGCGTGAGGCGCCTCTGTGTGATGGAGGCGCCTCAAGCGCCGACTGATGGAGGCATCCCCAAGGCTTGGAGGCACCCCACCCGCTATTTGGATGAAGATGTCTCAGAGCAATGGAGGCGCCCCCAGTGCTGCTAGATCACCAATGGATCAATTTCGATCCATTGGATGCGCCCCCAATCAATGGAGGCACCCCCGTGACTGTCACGTCAGCAAAACGACCACCTCGATCGGTGTGCTATAAATAGAGGTTGTGACCTCCTGTTTTATTCATCACACTTAGTTTTTCACTTTCCATTTCTACAATTTAAGTGTTTGTGCTTCCAACGTCTGTAAAGAGGCTACTCCGCTGGAAGGAGCTGTTTTAGTGGAGCTTTCAACTACCTTGGATTAACAACCTCCCTGGTTGTAACCAAGGAAACTGGTTATAACCAAGTAAATATGTGAGCCTCTTTTTCTTTTGCATGTTGTATTTGTTTTTAATTAACTAGTGTGTCCTTGTTTAAGTAAGAAGCAAGAGAATAGTCCTTTTTGATTTGCAGGTTTTTCCACCCCCTCTAAGCCGATCCAACCGTTCTAACAAGTATGATTGTCCGGTCGGGATCTCCAATGACCCCCCTAGCAGGAACGCCAATGACTCAGTCAAAAAATTTCAAACAACTTTTCAGTCGTCTCTCCAAAAAAATTTCGAGCGGGATATCCAACAACTATTCAGTTGACCATTCCAGATCCATTTACAATTGCAAAAATAGAAAGAAATTGACAGAAGGTTCTATTCCATTTAAAAGGAGTGGTCTCTCGGCTAATTACATGTGCAAAAATCATAAGTACAAAAAGGAAAGAGAAGCAACAACCGCTATATCATTTGTCGGCCTTCTCCGACTTAGGTAGGTCTTCACAAACCTTTTGCAGATCAAGAAAATTTAGCGGATAGTTGGGTGATAGGTACCCTGCTCGGTGGAATTATTTGATCGCCCCCTCGAAACCTTGCTACAGTCGCTTTCACACTTGAGTACCTAGCAGGTCGAAATATTCTTACGATTGTAAGAAGTCCTGCTTGAATGTCGCTCGACACTCTTCTTCTTTGGCCTTGTAGTCCGCCAGCTCGGCCTGGTCATTTCCAGCTGAACAATCACTATCGCTCGGTTGTTTATGGCCTCAATGACTTGCTCCTTGAATGTTTCATGAGCCTCCATCGATGCAGCCACCATAGCCTGTAGGTTGGATATGATTTTCTCTTGGTCGACGATCTTGTTTGCTTGGGCATCGAGTTAGTTCTGTTGAGTTGCAGCTCAGACCACCAACCGCTCGCGTTTCGTCTCCAATGGGGCTACAGGAGTTCGGAGGATC
>JBBUKS010003677.1:0-12823 GCA_038050645.1 Hedychium gardnerianum | reverse complement strand
TTGAGTATGTTTTGCAGTCGAGCGTGGAGTTGGCTGACGGACTCTTCTTCCTACATGGCTATATTGTATAAATTATTCAAAAACAAGTCCCTTTTGGTTACCTTATTGTCGGATGTCCCTTCATGGAGTTTGATTAACTTGTTCCACAAATCATACGTGTTGATGAAAGGGCTGACCCGACTGAGCTCCTTGGTCAAACCACATTGGAGAGTCTGAGTTGCTTTGGCATCGGTTTCTACTTTCTTTTTTAAGACTGGGTTCCAGTCCTCGCAGCCTAGTGGACTTCCGTCTGGTTTGTTAGGTAGGGTGAACCCAGTCTAGATCGAGATCCATATGTCCACCTAAGTCTTCAGGTGGAATTTCATACGACTCTTTTAGTAACCAAAGTCATCTCCAGTGAAGAGCGGGGGATAAGATATATTGTAACCCTCTTGGTGTGCCATTTAGAATCTTGCACACAAAAAATGAGAGACGAATGGTCCAAGACTTAGTCTTAGATTAATAGTGCAGAAGGAATAAAAACACAAAAAACAGCTTGAGTGGTGTTGCACTAATTTCAAGCAATTTTGAAATTTTGAAAAAAAAATCAAAAGAGGTGAGTGCATCGATTTTGACTGAAAGCAAAAAACTAAAAATTAACGAAGAAAACAAATAAGCTCGATTAGTGGTTGCACCAATTTCGAGCACCTCGCTCTGATACCAATTGTTGGATTGAGAAAGCACCAGGGGGGTGAATAGCGTGCTTCGTACACGTTCATAATTCATTCAAAATCAAAGTAATGTAGTGGAAAAAGTAAGGATGGAATAGAAGAAGACACAGTGGTTTTACTTGGCTCGCAGCCTTGTGGCTACTACTCCAAGGCCCGCAGTCACTTTGACTACTTTCGATGGGCAATCACTTTTAACCTTCTTCTCGAAAGAGAGGAAGATTCATTTCTTTTACAATGATAGGATTCTGTAACAATCTTACCAACCCTGAGAATAAATCAATACAAAAAGAAACGATTACAAGAATGTAATGCAACAAGCGTTACCAAACGCTAGGCTCGTTTGATCTTGTAGCAGCATCGCGACATTGTTGCGTCGTTGAAGCTTGAGCACAATGTTTCGATGTCTGGAAAACACAATAGAGCACGTGGATTTTTGTATTGAGGCTCTGGTCAAGACCTCCTCTTATAGCTGACTTTGGTTGCCTGGATCAGCTTCGGGCGCCTCCACCTTGCCTTATCCGATTCAACTCCCTCGATGACTTAGCCATCTCCAGGTGCCTGGATCCATTCCGGGCGCCTGGACTGCTGATGTGACACCATCTATAAGAAGCTTTATCCGACCTCTTCCATTGCAGCTTTATCCCTTCCCCGGCACCTGGATCCCTCTCGAGCGCCTGGATGTTGACGTGCAACACCCAATTAGGGCGTGCCACCTCATCTTGATGTAGGATGGATTTTAAACCATTAGGGCACCTGGATCCACTTGGGGTGCCCAGACTTTCGGTCACTTGGATCATCTCCGAGCACCCGAAGTTCCTTGTTTCCGGCCAGCTCCTAATAATAGCTTCCTGCATCTCACAGTGTTAGCACAAGTAGGTCAAGGGGGGACCAGATACTTGACTTGGAAAGTCTTAACTGGAGGTTAGGCAAGTGAGAAGTCTACCAAGTGACTAGCCCTAATTGAGGTTAGGCAAGAAAAAGTCCTAACTGAGGTTAGGCATGAGAAAGTCCTAGTGGGTCTAGGCAATGAAAAGTCCTAGTGTGACTAGGCAGTGGAAAACCTAGTTGGTAACTAGGCAATGGAAGCCCTAGCGGGGATTGTCAATGGAAGATCTAGTTAGGAACTAGGCAATGGATGTCCTGGTTGGGAACCAGATAATAGATGTCCTAGCGGGGCTAGGCGGTGGAAGACCTAATTGGAAACTATGCAAACCTTGTTGGGAACTATGCAAATCTAGTTGGGAACTAGGTGAAGTCCCAATAGGTCAAGATTGACTAGATATTAGGCAACGAGAAGTCCTAACAGGTCACAGATGACTAGATATTGGATAGAGAAAGTCCTGATAGGTTGAGATAAACTAGATACCTGGCAAGACCGGAATTCAGACTTGAAAAGACTGAATTTATCAATTTATTGACAGGAATTGATTAAGACTGAATTTATTGACAGGAATTGATTAAGACTGAATTTATCAACCAGAATTCAGGTTGAGATAAACTAGATACCTGGCTAATTCAATCAATTAGGGTAATTGATTGGGGGCTTTTTCGCGACAACACAGAAGGTGCTGGAATCGATTAAGGCTAAGTTAATTGATTAGGGTAATTGATTGAGAGCTTTTCATGAGAAAATAGAAAGCCTCAAAATTGATTGGGGAAATCGATTAAATGCTAACCAATCGATTGGTATGACTCACCAATCGATTGGACAGGCGAAAAAGAGTTGTTTTGCAGGTTTTGAACGGTCGATCTTATAGGATCGAGTTGGACCGCCTAGAGGGGGGTGAATAGTCTTGTAAATGAAATTAAGACTTTTCTTACTAACTTAGTAGCAAGGACACACACTAGTTAATAAAAAAAATAAATGCATAAAAATAAAAAAGAGACTCACAGATTTACTTGGTTACAACCTAATTGGTTGTTAATCCAAGGCAATGAAAAACTCCACTAAAGAACTCCTTTAGGTGGAGTAGCCTCTTACAACGTTGGACGTACAAGAATTGAAAGCCAAAGTAGTTAAAGCAAGTGTGATATTCAAAACAAGAGGACACAACCTCTATTTATAGCAAAATGGTCGAAGTGACCATTTTGCTGATATTGCAGTCATGGGGGTGCCTCCATTGCTTGGGGGCACCTCCAATGGATCGAAACTGATCCATTATTGATCTGGCAGCTATGGGGGCGCCTTCAAGCGTTATGGATGTCTCCGTTGAAATGACATGGCTTCCAGATCTTATCTACTGCAATGACTCCTTTTTGGTCGGGGCACCTCCATTGTTCCGAGGCACCTCTATTGAAGTTGCGGATGAGGCACCTCCAAGAATTAAGGGCGCCTCCATTCAATTGGCGGTAAAGCGCCTATGGTACGCCTCGAGTGCACCGAGGCACCTCCATAGGTCGGTGCTTGGGGCACCTTCATCTCAACCTAGGTGCCTCAAGACCCTCTTCTTTCGAGGTGCCTCCAACACATAGAGGCACCTCGGGTTTTCTCTTGTTAGCTTCCGAGTTGACCAGGCTCCACTCGCCTTGGGTGATTGTCCAACCATCTAGAGTTGAACTCAGCAGAACCCAACTCAGGTCTTCTCCTCGAGCAGACTTCCTTCCTAGCTTCTCATCCCTCGGACCGTGTCCTTCTCACCTCTTGTCCCTCAGACCGCGTTCTTCTCTCTCCACCGGTGTACTCTTTCGCAGCTTCTCGTCCCTCAGATGCACAAAGCCCGTTGACTCGCTTTCCGTGCCATCCTTCTCGTCTGCTGCATCTTCCGCTCAACTTCTTGTGTTCCTAAGTTCTTGCACACTTAGACACAAGGATCAAACCACATAGGACCTAACTTAACTCGGTTGATCATATCAAAACGATCTCGGGATACTTACAATCTCCCCCTTTTTGATGTGCATCAACTCATGTTCAAGTTAGTGTAAACAAAAACATAAAAGTTATAAAAGAATAACTACATGAAAAAAAATATTGGAATTAAGTACAAAATGAAAAAATCTATAATAAACTCTTCCTTAACTTAACATTCCCCATACCTTAACATTAGTTCTCCCCCTTGATCACATCAAAAAATTGGGAAAATATTAAATAAAAGAAAAAATCATGAAGAAAAATTAATTGAAGATGTATACACGAGATAAAGATTTGTGTATTTTTACCACAATTATTTCTAAGAAAATAAATTTTTAATAATTAAATCCCAAATTTTCCTAAAATAATTTGAAATTTATTTTTTAGTTTAGAAAAAATATTGAAATTTTTTGTCGATGTTTAGAATTATCAATCTGATTCTAGAAAAATACTTTTTCTTATATAGGAAAATATATTTTTTTAGAAAATTAGAGATTTTCTAAGATAATAATTTAAAAATAGGATTTGGTAGCAAAAAATCTTGTAAGTTTTTCTAACCATTAAACTATAATGTTTATTTGTAGAAAAATCAATTTTTTTGAAAATATGTTTCCAAAAGTTTTTAATTTTAAAAATTCAATTGTCATTTAAAAAAATCATAATAATTTATGCAATGATCAAAAAATTTCAATTTTTTTCCTAGAAAAAGAAAAATATAAAATGAGAATTATTCAAACAAAAAGATGTCAAAGACAATTTTGCAAATACAATGTTAATAAATCAACTACTTTATTTTCTAGCATGCATATAAATACAATCAAATTAGTTAGGACATATTTTGATATCCAAAATAAATTTCTACCTTCTAGATTAATCAAGTATTTTCTAGGAATATCATAATATAAAAATTTTCTAATTTGGCTCCTATGATTTAACATACCAATTAATTCTTCCAGAGTATCTAAAATGAAATAAATTTGAATTTGTGAATGCAAAATTATTTTTCAGTATTTCTATTTTTTCTTTTAAATTTTTATTTTCCACCTTAAGTTTATCAAATTCAAGTAGTGGACATGTATTTGCTAATTTAATTCTACATATTTAGATCTAAGCTTGCACAATAATCTAGACATCATTTTAATTCCTTGGTAAAGTTGTTTAGGAGGAAGCTTACAAACTTCACTTACTGTGTCGGATTCGTAGTTGGATGCTCCTCCTTCGTTGCTGCTTTCTTCGAAAGTACCTCCCCCTTCATCGATGCTCTCTCCTCTTGGTGATTAGCCATTAGTGCTAGTCCAGCATATTCCTCTGTCTTGGATTCTTCTAAGGAGAGTCATCTCACGTAGCTTTAAGGTTTTAATGCTTGACTTTTCTAGATCCTTTCTTCTTTTCTTTATTCTTCAATTTGGGGCAGTTGTCCTTGATGTACACTTCTTTATTGCAATTGTAATATCTTACTTTTCTCTTTCTTTGAAGAAATTTCTTAGCTTGCGACTTATTAAAATTATTAATTAAAAAAAAATTATTTAGTTTCCTTACTATATAAACTTCTTCTTCGTCAGATGAAGATTCTGAGTTTGGTTCGATCTTGTTGGCTTTCAGTGCTAGATTCTGGTCTAATTTCTTTTCTTTTCTTAGACTTATAATTCTAGATTCATGTAATTCGAAAGTAGAAAACAAAATTTTTAAACTACTTACCTTAAGGTCCTTGGAGATGTCCATTCCGGGGTTCTCGGGAATGCATTTAGAGCATATCTTAGGGAACCCTGATTCGTTACAGTCTCTCCGAGATTGGTGAGTCTGGTGATCAGCTCCTTGATCTTTGCGTATAGTTGAGCCACCTTTTATCCCTTTTTCATCTTGAGGTTCGTTAGTTGATCCTGGAGCAGGTCTCATTTTACTAGTTTGGCTTCTAAGGTTCCTCATGGAGCTCCAAGAACTTCTCCAAGAGTTCTTTGGCCGAACTGTATGTGCCGATTCGATTGACTTCTTAGGGTCGTAGAACGCCTAGCAAATGGAACTCTGCCTTCCCGTTAGTCATGAAATCGGTCTGCTGCTTCTTGGTCCACAGGTATTCTTCTTTGTCTATTCCTTCCTCGTCTTTTGGTGCTTCAAAACTGCATTTAATCGTTAGTAAAATATCTAAATTAGTATTAAAGAATACCTCCATTCGGCGTTTCCAAAGCCCGAACTCCCCCTCGAACTTCGGTGGATGAATGCTTGATCGAGCCATTCCTTCATGTTGCTTTAGTCAGTGGTTAGTTCTTCTAAGGCATCCGTGCTCTGATACCAATTGTAGAATCAGGTGGGCCCGGCTATAGGGGGGAATAGCCATGCAAATAAACACTAACTTCTCTTGCTAACTTATTAGCAAGGACACACACATATTAATTAAATAAATAAAACATAAAAAAAAGAGGCCCAAAGAGTTATTTGATTACAACCTAGGTGATTGTTAATCTAAGATAGATGAAAGCTCCACTAAAGAACTCCTTTAGGCGGAGTAGCCTCTTACAGTGTTGAAAGCACAAACTTGGAAAATTACAAGTAGAGTTGAAAGAATAAAGTGTGATATTCAAAACAAGAGGACACAACCTCTATTTATAACAACATAGTAGAAGTGACAATTTTGCTGACGTGGCAGTCATGGGGGTGCCTCCATTTCTTGGGGCGCATCCAATGGATCGAAACTGATCCATTGTTGATACGGTAGCTCTAGGGGTGCCTCCAAGCGTTGGGGGCACCTCGATTGAAGTGACATGGCTTCCAAATCTTATCTTCTTTCAGACCTAACTTAACTCAGTTGATCACATCAAAACTACCTCGGGGTACTTACAGTAGCATGGTTAGGGTTTGGCTGGCATGGGTGGTGTTTTATAAAGGGTTCATCTCAAACGGATTGTGCTGGCTAGCATGACCTCCTATGTCAGACGTTTTGTTGCGTAACTCCTTTGCCACATGCTATGTCAACTGAGAAGCCCCCCCCCCCCCACATGCATGGTGCAGATAGTATTCTCCAGAATATTTTACTAATTTATGCCACGGTCTGTGTGGACTGGATCAACCCCCTATGGCAAGCGCTATGAGTCTTTAGAAATCTATAAATCTTGGCCATGACCCATGTTGGCTAGCATGGGCACCCCGTGGCACATGCTGTGGAACTCAAAATTCTTGGCATCTAGCACGAACCCCTCGTGGCAGATTCTGAAACTTCTGGTAGTGATTTGTGATTGTCCAATGGCCTACAAAATGAAATGACTTGATCAAAAACACTCAAAATTAAAGATTTAATGAACGTAAACTTCAAACAATCTATGAAATGTTTGAGTTGCCTCTCAAGAAGCATCTGTTTATGGTCTTTAGCTCGACCCCTTTTCTCAACTCAACTCGGAGCCTTTACTTTGAGGGTCCTTTCCCCTCCTGTGAGCATTCCAATTTGACAAGGCTCTTCCCTTGCCTTATCTCTTGCTGGAATAATGTACACTCAATTTGACCCTCCTAATCAAAATTACTTTCCTCTCCATTGTTATCTTCATGGAAATTAGTGGATAACCTTGAGAGGTCAAATTCCAACCTATTATTTCCCACCGAAAATGAGAGTTTATGATTTCTCACATCTATAATTACTCCGGCGGTGGCTAAAAATGGTCTTCCAAGTATGAGAGGGATCGAGGGTCCTCTTCCATATCTAAAACAACAAAATCATTAAGTACACTCTAGGATTCCCAAGGGATACCGACAAGAATGGTTGGCTAATTGCAAAGTCATTGTTATGAGTTTTAGGTCACCACTCTTGCACATAGAAAATGACATTAAACTCATGCTAGCACCAAGATCATAGAAAGCCTTTCTAATCTTCTTATCCCCGATGAAGCATGGGTTGGAAAAACATCCCGAATCTTTCAGTTTGGGAGGAAGCTCATTTTGAATAATGATACTACACTTCTCAGTGAGTGTAATAGTCTGAGTTTCTATTTTCCTCATGTGTGAAATGATTTCTTTCATAAACTTTGCAAATTGTGGTATTTGGTGCAAAGCATCAAGCAATGGCACCTCCACACTAATTTTCTTTAACATCTCTAATTTTTTTACAAATTCTTCATCTTGTCTTGTCTTTGCTAAACGTTGTGGGAACGGAATTAGTGGGTGATAAGATTGCACTGGAGGTTGTATCTTTGTGTTCCTTTGATTTGCTTAATTCCTCCTCAACCACTATAAGCATTTTAGTTGTACCAATTCCTTTATCAAAGTCATCTTCTACATTCTTAGTGCCTTCCTTTGAATCTTTCAACACCTTCCCACTTCTCAAGTTGATGGCATTAATATGTTCTATCAGGTTGGTCTCCGGTTATCTCAAAAATTTCCCCGCAGCTCTTGTAATTGAACTCGCCACTTGTGCGACTTGGTTTTCCAACATCTTTGTATGGCTAGTAAGGGAATCAACTGAAGTCTTCAACTCTTTGATCATGATCTAATGATTGGAGTGTTGTTGTCTAAACTTTTCATTAGCTTCAGCTTGAGTTGCTATGAATTGCTACATCATTTTCTCTATGCTAGATTTTTGTGGTTGTTGTGGAGATTCAGAATTTTGACCGTAACTCCCTTGATTCTTATATGGCCCTTGATTTTAGTGATAAGAAAAATTGGGAAGATTCTGCCACCTAGGATTGTATGTACTTGAATAGGGGTTGTTAGGTCATGAATTGAAGTTGTTAAGTGCATCTACATTGTCCACCTAACCACCTTGCATGGTTGATAGAAGCGAGCAATTTTACCGCCGGGAAAATGGTGCAATGGTTAGACCCTCCAATGAATAACCATAAAATCCATAGAATTTACCGAGTGCATCCCTGGAGTTTACATGGGAACCACTACAACAAAATTACTAAAGGACAACACCACAAAGACAATGGTTTTAGGAGAAACCGTTGTCATTTTGGTAAAAGACAACGGTTTTTGAAAAAATTGTTGTCTTTGAGCACCCATATAACACAAAAGACAACGGTTTTACACTATTCGTTGTCAATGATAATGTTTTCACGACACTTGGAAGAACAATGCATAAACCGTTGTCATTGTGATAATAAGACAATGGTTATAAACCGTTGTAAATGAAATTATAATCGTTGTGTTTTTTCCGCCTCAGAACTCACAATAAAATTGGGACACGTGTGCGACTTTCATTAGTAATAACAAAAAATAATAATAAATGAAGATCTGAACCCTAGAAGCAAACACCAGAAACCACTAACCACAAGTCACCGTACTTCTTCATTCCGCTTTGAGGCCCCTCTAGGTTTCCCTTCCAGCTGTCGTCGAAGGTGAAGGCGAGAAATGCCGACATATAACTCCTCTTCCTCCTTCTGGATCTTCATCCGTTACTTATCCATCGACTATTTATGTTTGCACTTTGTAGATCTGTAACTATGATTTGCTCGTCGAGGGATTTTGTTGATTTAGATCTTTGAGGGACGTGCATATTAGTGGACTTCCAATATCAAACCTTTAAAAAATGGTTCATGCCTCCCGAAGTCTTGATGTTTTTGCTAAAACTACTAATTTTGGTTGGCGCATCACAATTGTACGATCTCAAGGAGAGGAAAGGAAGGAACTGAGAGGCTTGCTTGAAGCATTTGGGTGAGGTCAAGGTTCATCGATCGAAGCAAATGAGTAAAGGGAGGAGGTGGCCATTTCACTATTAATGGGCTGTTTTGGTCAAAGCAAGAAGGAAACATGGAAGGAAAGGGAAAAAAGGAAGAAGGAAAAGGTGGGGAATTAATACTATTTGATGGCAACTAAAGAGAGCTCAGGCGGCCATGGCTACCAATAGCAACTGCAAGCGTAACAGCATATTTCCTTCGCCATGATTCATCATCCTTCTTCCTCCTCCTCATCCATGCAAAAAAGCTTTATGTACTAATGTTTCTGCCAAGTGTTTTAGCTCAAGAATTCTTCTTGAAGCACATATTTATTCGTCTTAATTTGAGCATAGAAATTTTAGCAAACTTGATTGTTTTCTGATAATTTATATTTTGGGCCTGCGGGAGAAGTAAGGAGAGTGGAGCTTATAACTTCGGAGAGTTGGATCAAGCTTTGTTCATGTACTTGATGGGCAAGATCACTCAGTTCAAGAACAAAGACGTCAACCTCTTATTCTGACTTTTCAAATTTAATTCAAGACATGTTTCCTCTAAATTTATGTGATTTATCACATGCTTAATTATCCAATTAATCATCATCACTTAGGAACCTGATCAAATAGCTATCGAGAATATTCCTCTCAGAAAATCTTTTCTCAGATATAAAATTTCTTTGATTTCTTCATCTTCTTCCTTTTGCTCATTGATTTTATGCTCTCAATGCTTTCATTCATCATTTATCAGTAATCAGTACACATCTAGGAGAACAAAACTGATTCGAATTCTTCTCTAACTCATTTAATTAATTCTTTCAAGGCTTCATGTGTGCAGAGACTCTGAACATTTTCCCTTCTCAACCTATGCACATATAGCCACCCTCCAATTACAAGGTATATATATGCATGTTGAACAGGAACACAATTAATTTCTCTTCAATAATAAATTAATCCACGAGGAGTAGGAGGAATAAGTTTTGCATCTCCATCAAGCAGTGGCTCCAAGAAGTCTAACTCAGAGTAGGCCAATCCAAAAAACACCCTCCAACAACGATCAAGGTGTGACTCTTATACATTTTTCTCAATACGTGTTCTTGAATGTATTCTGGTTCATGTATGACTCTAGAAGGAAGGAAATAGAAGGGGAACAACTGGTGCAGATCAAGAAGGGCCCAAGACACCATACCCTAAAGTGAGTTTTCATATATGTTCTTAAATCATTTAGACATGTATTCTTAAATCATTTCTTTTGATTTGTTGATTTTTGGGAATGCAAATCTTGAGAAGGTTGGCTCAGAATAGAGAGGCAGCAAGGAAAAGCAGGCTGAGGAAGAAGGTGAGGAGTCAATTAACTCAAGATTAGCTAAGCAATTAACGTTGATGTATTGTGAAGCAAGAGTTTAGAATGTTCTTATTGCTTCCAATATCTTCTCCTTTTCATCCTTCCGTCTATTTTTGTTGTAGGAATTTTTTGATTTCCTTGATGGATCAGTATGTTTCTATGAATCACTCATCAGAACCTAGGCACAAACTTTTAAGAGATTGAGTTCGATTGGTGAAGCGGAAGGATTGTAATCATTATGAAGTTGTTCCAATTCAAGGTTCATTATCATTTGAAAAGAGCTTCTATGTTCTACTACGTGCATGCCAGTTGTTGGCCCAAAGCAACGATGGAATTATTTTGGTTGGGGTTGCTGGACCTTCTGGGGCAGGGAAGATAGTATTACATATACAATTCTTGATTTCCTGCCAGATGTAGCTATAATATCGATGGACAACTATAATCATCCAAGTTGTATTGTTGATAAAATTTTTGATGGTAACTTATTCTCTAAGTTCATTGTTTTGTCATTTTCACATTAACTTCTCAATCTCTTTTCTTTATTTCATATTTATGAATGGTTTCAACTTTCATCTCACTGAATGCAGTTGTGTTCTTTCTGTTATCTTACAATCTATACTTCCTAGCTTTAAAGCTTTTTAGTAATTACAAACTTCTAATACATGCAATTTTCTTTTAGATCCGTGAATAACAAATTATAGCACATTGTTGGAAAATAATGGAGGACTAAAAGAAGGGAGATCTGTTCAAGTGCCAATATATGATTTTAAAGTTAGCAGTTGTGTAGGATATAGGTAATCTTTTTATGAAGTTCGCTGTGGCAAAAGGGTTGATTTTCAGGATTGAGATAGATTTTAAGCCCAACATAACTGCTAGATGTCTGATTACGATAAACATAAACTATCTTTTTTGCTTGTCTTCCTAGCAGGACTATTGATGTGTCAAACTCTCGAATAGTCATTCTGGAAGGTATCAATGCTTTGAGTGACAAATTGCGTCCTTTACTTGACCTCCGTGTTTGCGTGACGGGAGACGTACATTTTGACCTTGTCAAAAAAGTTTTGAGAGACATACAATGTGCTGGACAAGGACCTAAAGAAATTATTTATTAAATTATAAAAACAATCATTTATCTTCAAACTCTTCTTTTTTCAAAAAATTATATACTTTTTTAGCTGGATGCACTTACTTTTTTACTTGCATGATGTACTAGTTCATAAGATTTATTCATTTTTGGTTTTGTCAAATATAGCTTCTTTTCTCTACTTTCACTAAGTATTTAATCGTATGCCTTTCCTCAAATAATAAGGTATTTGAAAGTTAAAATTAAACCCATGTAGTATATTTGTAGGTCTATCCAATGTACAAGGCTTTCATTAAGCCAAACTTGCAAACAACACATATAAAAATTAAGAACAAGTTCAACCCGTTCATAGGCTTCCAAAATCCAACTTATACTTTAAAGGTTATTGTTTATTTTCCCTTTTTTCTTGTAAATTTGGCTTGGTAATTTAAATAAGAAATTTTATAATTGTTTTATTACCACCAGGTGAAGATCCAAAAACATGCCACTCTTATTTACGAATAAGAAATAAGGACGGGAAGTACAACCTTATGTTTGAGGTTTGCTCTTTTCTCTTTTCTCTATGTGGATTCTAGTTTGAAAATTTTAGTATAATAGCAATGTTATAGTATCTTTGCAAGGTAAATAGTCTTATGATCTACAACAAACATAATTCTATATTACTAGTTTCTCTTTATCTTTTTGCACTAAATTCAAACCTAGACTTGCTTGTTTTGAACTTTCTTTGCCAATATGCTCTAGGCTTCTATCTTGATACTCTTATTGGTATCCTTATTGTTCAAATATAAGAGTATCTACAATTGCAATCCCGACAAAGCGCCAAGTGGTACTTGTGACATTTTTATCATAACGAAGTTATTTTTGTAACTAATTCATATTTGTAGCCAAATCCATGCTTGTACGTGTACTTTCAACCTCCTATATCATGTTAAAATTTTAGATTCTTGATCTTTTGTAAATTATTGCATTTTTGGGCTTTGGTTATATTGTTTTTGCTCATTTAGGAAAAAATTTGGCTCTTCAATCTTTATTTTTCTTGAGTTTTGTAATTCCATTGAGGCAAGGACCTACTTAGCTAAAAGAATTATCCATTAATAGTAATCACTTTTATCATTCAATAAGTACTTTACAGAATGTCTACCTATCTCTCTAATTGTTAATATAACATGGATCTTCTTGCCCATAAACATGTATCCATTCTAAT
>JBBUKS010003647.1:0-12825 GCA_038050645.1 Hedychium gardnerianum | reverse complement strand
GTCGGTCACACCCCAAAAGGGTTTTTTCGTTTTTGTTTACAAAAACCACAAGGAAGAAGACTTTTCTTCCTTTGTGCTTTCTTCTCTTGGATCGCATCTCCTCCTCGCTGGGCTAGTATCAATCGGAGGTGAGACTTGTTGCTCAAGGAGTTGTCTTGAAGAGCTCGACGTGGATACGAATAGAGGCGAGGTTCGACAATGTCGCTCTAGTTGATGTCATTTTCTTTACGCATCATCCGTAAGGTATGCCTAGAGTAAATGTTATTCTTAAAAAATGTATTTTATCGATCATGTCCGCATGAGATGTATCCTTGTATGCGTGTGGTGTGTGTGATGTAATAATTAGTTTTTGTTATTATTGTTTAATGTCTTCCGCTGTGCATATTTTACGAAACGTGTTAAGCACACATCGCATCGAGCTACCCAACATCTCCAACTTTTACCTAAGAAGAAGCGTAGCAAGATACAAATCTACGAGCATGTGGAGAACAAACATCATTATAGAAGGAGAGGGTGAAAATTTTGTTAAAGAACCTAAAGATGTTGTAGACAATGGGAAAGGAAAATTTGATGCGATATGGAAGAAGAAAGAGAGACTCTCAATTATGAAGTCAACTGCGAAGAAGAGGCGGAGAAGGATGCAACAAGGATTGCCCAACTTAACAAAATGAGAAAACAAGTTATTGTCGTTAGTGTGTATTTGCACATAAATTAGTTTTAGTCGTTAGATTTAAATTATTAATTAAATATGCTTTATGTTTATGGTGATAGTATGTCAAGAAGCAATTTAAGAATTTGAAGAAGAAAAAACAAAACTAAGATGTGACCTACTTATTAAAATAATTGGAGAAGCTAAAGTATTGTAGTATGAATTCTGAATTACATAGTTTATTTAATTAAATGACAAATTAAGATAATTATCTAGTTTTAAAATTTATTTTCCTAATTTATAGTAATTGATTTTGTCACGCCTCAAAGGTACGCATGCCCGACGTTGCTGACGATACTCCCTTGTGATAATCTTAGATACAATATGGTATGAGTCCACAAAACTCATCCAAACACAACCACGCAGAGTATATAATAAAAACTAACCATAGTAGAGAATAAAAGGGGTCCACCCCACACATAAAATCCAAAACTCGATTGTGTGCCGGCACGACTTAAATCACCAAGTACATAACCAAAGTAAACCAAAAAGTTTGAATATAAGTCAATTATTACAACACAAGTTCCATAAGCAAATGCGGAAACAAAAATAAACCGAAATGGGTAAACCAATGCTCGATGTGAAAGGGACGAAGTGGACAAAATCCTTCAAACGACTCAATCAACATATACCTGCTATCTTGGGGATAAAATGGAAAGCAAGGGGTAGTGAGTACAAAAGAAATACTCAGCGAGTATAAGAAAGATAGTGCTTGTTATCTAAACAGTAAGGAAATTTAAAGGTATACAGTCTCAAAGAAAATATACTAACCAACCAAAAGTATACATGTATGCATCTACTACACCATCACCCTACTCAACTAGACATAGTATTATGAGTAATCACAGGTAATGAATATCATGGGTATAATATCTCATATGCATGTACTAGTGCAAGTATCAGAATACAATCAACATATGTGGGAGCCATGCTCCACCATAACAGATCATCATATGTGAGAGCAATGCAACACCATAATAAATCATCATATATGGGAACAATGCTCCACCATAATAAATCATCATATGTGGGAGCAACGCTCCACGATAAAATATAAAGATGACCAAGACATCTCGCTCATCAGCTATGGACTACATGAGAAATGCTCTACCACGACTAGACTCATGGGTAGTCCAAAATGTCAGGATCTTTGTCTGCATGAGAAACGCTCTACCACGACTGGTCTCATGGGCAGACAGGAAGTAACTATTTAGCTACGGGGTGCATGAGAAATGCTCTACCACAACTGGTCTCGTGGGCAGCCTAGGGTATACAATCCCTATCTTGTAGAGGAAATCTCAACTCATCCACAGATTGGATGCATACAGTCAAACAATAGGCAAATAATTGCATGACTACGATGCTCTCACACTTGAAGGGAGAAGTAATCGATAAAATATATGCATCTCCATGATGCTACAACTAACTCACACCCAAAGGGAGCCATAATCGATAGCATACATGCAACACCGTGATGGTACGACTATCTCACACCTGAAGGGAGCCCTGATCAATAGCATACATGCAACACCGTGATGTTATCACTTAATCTACCAACCTAATGGGAGACATAATCAATAGCATGCATGCAACATCGTGAAGCTACGACTAGCTTACACCCGAAGGAAGCCCTGATTGATAACATACATGCAACACCATGATGCTATGACTCACTCAACCAACCTAATGAGGCACATAATCGATAGCATATATGCATCACCATGATGAGTAGGATACAAATGATCTCATCATCACATATGTCTATCTATGCAATGTACACACTAAATCCATCAAGACATATGAATCATAATACACGCCACACACGTGTTTACAAGAACAAATCAGACATGCACTATAGTCACCAGCATGATACCTCACCTACAACACATGTCACCCACGTGTTTACAACTACAGTCAAGTGCATACAGCAATGCTGAAAATATATAAGGAACACATCACACACTTGTCCATAACTTCAACCAAAACTATGCAACAATGAATATCTTGGGTACATGTCACACACGTGCCCACAACTACATAACATGAATCTATAGAATCTAGCATATGCATATAATTACACGCTATGCGCGTGTCTAACAACTTCATGATTACAAATCCTAAGCTTGTTCCTATTGTGCACACCACACACATGTACACACTATAAGATATGGAATTATAGAGATTGTATAGATATAAGAAGAGCATCTCAAGTATAAGAAAATAAGTATCAAAACTCAGGAAACATGTGAATAGAGTCAAGATATATATATATAACTACTATATCAATCACAACATATCATGCACTAAGATCAATAACTATAAATAAGAGCAAGGGAAGAAGTACCCGCCTTGAAATAGATCGTGCCGAATATCCTTAGACTCGTCGCTCCGTCTCGAATCTGGATCCTATAAGTATCAATACGAAGACTATATAAATACTAGACTAATACAAGTAACAAAACTAACTAACTAAACGGATACGGATTAAACATCTAATTAACGAATCATAAGGAGCTTCATCTAGACACGTTCAAATTGAAATTCATCTTTGAGTTGCTTAAACTACCATAAAAGAAAGCATGATATCCTCTAAACGACAACCCACACATGAAGAAGAAACTCACCATTGAAAGCATGGGGCTTTAGTAGGCAAAAAGGAGCAACTAACCTACAACCACCTTTAGAATGGAATACTAAAAACCTTGTGGAGAATGCTGCTGGCATTGCATTGCCTTAAGTATTGGGCATTAAGGGACATATTGTATTTATGCTCTCTTTATAGGGTTACAAACTTGATTTTTAAACAATCTGTCCTCACAATGAAACCTGCTTAAGTGTGGGATACAACATAATAAAATCGTATGGTATTATTAACAGAAGTGAGATGCATTCCTTCATTGTTTCATTTGAAACCTTTGAAGTATTCAGATTAAGTGGAAACGACTTTTATGATAGTCAAATTCCTGGATCGATTGGATCTTTAACTCCGTTGCATCACTGGGAACTTTAGAAATGCAATTTCAAAGGAGAAATTTCCCTACTAACAAATCTCTAAATGTTGGTCATTGGATCAGCTAGATTTGCTTAATCATAGAAAAGCTAATTAATCAACCCTAATGAGATTATCCCAATTCAACTTCAATCATCAGGGAGATTCCATTGATTAACAGAGATTCTTTTCCAAAGCAATAAAAGAATGAAGGATCGATTACCAACATGAAAAAGGAAATCATAGAATCACCAACCTAGGTAACCAACGATGATTAGATCCGACAACTCTGATAGCTTCGACAAGGGATTGAAGAAAAGAAGCTGAGGTGATAAAAAAAATCTAGGTCTGTGGCTGTGATTGGCTAATTCAGGGTCTGGCTGGTTACTTCTGACTGGGGCAGAGGCGAGACTCCCCTACAACTGGCCAGAACTCGCCTTCTATCGGCAAGGATCGGGGCATCAGGGCGATGCCGACGGTCGCATGACCTCGAGAAAGTGAAGGGTAGCTTGCTCTTTGGTCGCGGCTGACAAAGGTTGGACGGGGCTCCACAACACCGAAGAGGTCATCGACGATCAGCTAGGGTAGGGCAATGGCAGGAGATCGGAAAAGAAGAGGAAGAAGAAGAAGAAGAAGAAAGGTTATGGTGGAATGAATCGGGGAAGAAGGTGTGATCGAGCGATTTATATAGGAATAGTTAGGGTAATTAAAATCCAACATAGGTTTTATAATTATAACTTTAGGTTAATTGAATAAATTAACTCCCAACTAAATTGATATTTCAAACACACTTTCTAAAAGCCTAATATCTATATTCCCTTAAACTCTTCATATTAGCTCCGATTAAATCAAAAAAAAATCTTAAAAATTTTCAAAAAATTTTATAGGCTTATTTCTCGATTAACACTCATTATTTTATTATTTTTATTTTCCATATTTAACACTTTTCAAAATTTTGTTAAAATCCTTTAAAAGAAATTCTTGAAAATTCTTTGAAAATTATTTCAAAAATAGCTGAAAATTCTTTGAAAGTTTTTTGAAAAATCTGTACAATACTTAGCACATTTTTTTTTTTGAAAAGTCCTTAAGTACTTAGAAAATATTTTAAAAAATCCTTTAACTACTTAAATCTTATTTTTGAAAACATTACCTTATCTTCAAAGTATTCTAAGTGCTTTAAAAAAAAACATTTTTAACAATGTGCCTTAATTATGTCTTTTCAAAAATTTCCATAAGCCTAACTTAAAATCTTTTGGAAATACTTTTCGAAAATCATTGTTCGTGCAAAGCTTAAGATGAACCTTAGATAATTCATTTTTGATATGTGTCAAAGGGGGAGAGTGAACCCTAAGTTAGAAATATTTAGAATCTCTCAGTTTGTCATAAGACCCTTAAGACCCAAACCTAACTTAAGAGTATTGTCAACCATCAAAAGGGAAAGATTGTTGGTGCAGGAAGCACCATATAATCCTCTATGGTTTCAATGTTTGACAATGTATCAAGGTCTGGTCAGTTTGACCAAAGGTTGATCCAAACAAGACCTGATGTTTGGAAGAGAGAAGTCTAGTCAAGTCAAAGTTGACCAGATGACTAGCAAGGAGAAGTCTAGTTAGGTCGACACTAACCGGATGACTAACAGGAGAAGTCCTAACTGGAGGTTAGACAGGTGAGAAGTCTACCGAGTGACTAGTCCTAACTAGACGTTAGACAAGGGTAAGTCAAAGTAGGTCGAGGGTGATTGGATGCTTGACAAGAGAAAGTCCTAACAGATTAGAGACAACCAGATGTTAGACAAGGCAAGTCCAAGCAGGTCATGGTGATTGGATTCTTGGCAAGGAAAAGTCCTAGTATGTTAGAAAGAATTGGATGTTAGGCAAGGGAAGTTCAGGTAGGTCAAGGAGACCGAATGTCTGACAAGGGTGAGTAATCTACCGAGTGACTAACAAGTCCAAGCGGGTTTGGAGGGCTGAAGGCTTGGCAAAAGGAAATCCTGGGGGAGTGAACCCTAGGTGGTGAAATCCTAAGGAGTAGACCTTAGGTGGTAAAGTCTTGGAGGAGTGACCTCCAAGCAAAAGGTAAGCCTAGTAGGTCATGTAGACTTACAGGATTATGCTAGGTTGCTTGTTTGTATATGTATGCTTGTCTTACAGGAACCTGGAGCTGGAAGCAAAACTAGAGGAACAGACACAAACAACAAAATCAAGCCCGAAGTGAACTGGACTTGATTCCAAGCAAACTGCTCCAAGCGCCCTAAAGTGATCCGGCCGAACCCGCCGGTCCGGGCGCCCCGGCAGTCCGAGCGCCCCGACAGTCCGAGCGCCCCTATCAAATATGAGCGTCCCGAGCGGGTCCAGGCGCCCGGAGAGGTTTCAGGCACCCGGACCAAGATCTGATCGAGTCGAATAAGGCGCGACTGAATCGGATTGGATAAGGCTGGCATCCAAGCGCCCGGAGAGACTTTATAAACAACTTCGACCAGAGCATCAAGATCATTATTTCTACTACTCCTCTACATTGTGCTCGAAGAAAAGATGCCAAGATGCTGCTTGTGTGACTGGAGAAGCTCCAGGAAGGGTGCACTGCGCTCAGGACTTCCAGATCGACTGTCAATCATTGTTTGGTTTGTTTTATGTATCTGCGCTATTTCCTTATATTTGTGATTGATACATAAACTGTAAGACGGATTTCTCCACCTCTAGAAAGGAGACCACTTGTGGACAGGCACCTCCGTGATTAGGCATTGGACGTATTGACCTGGGAGTTGGGAACCAAGTAAATCATTGGTGTCATTTCTTTGTGTTTTGTTCTTATTATTATTATTCCGCTGCTACTAACGACTTTGATAGAACGAACAAAAGAACGACAAAACACGATCGATATTCAACCCCCCCTCTATCGACGCGCACGGGTCCTACAAATGTGAAGATTCTTAGACAAGGTTTTAAGCGAGTCAAGTGTTTGTGCTTATATCTCTTGTACACTTTTAGTCTAAGAGATGCATCACATGTACTTCAAATTATACTTATTGACCTCAGTGCAGATCTTGCTCCGGTAGAAACAGATGGGTAAAGGAATAAAGTTAGCAGCCCATCAAGCTTAAGACTCATAGGTGATTTAAAATGGATACACACTAGTGCACGTGTTAATGGAATTATTATAAGCAACTTGTCAATTGGCAAAAAGGAGTATTACCCATCTTGGTTCTTCATTTTGTTATTAGTTCAGTTTGTTTACTAGAGTTGACATGGTAGTGAAAGGTTTTACAACTGTGAGCCTGAGCTAAGATTAGTGGCAGTTGCAAGATTGGGTTAAGTTCAGTGGCATTTAAATGTTCCCCAGAGGAGGTATGTTGTAAGGTGGCCGCTGTTTAGGAATTGTCTTGCTAATCACTTAGAAGTTTTGGAAAGGTAAGTAGATGAGGTGAGGGCTCCAACTGTTATCTTGTAGTTATCAGAACTAGCATCACTTATGGATCCTTCATTTCCCTTTCAAGTTTGAGTAAGAAGACTCAGAAACTATTTTGGAAACATGAGGATTTCCAATCCTAGTAGAAAGAGGGAAACGATATTTAAAGTACTAGTCATACAAACAACCTCAAGGGGAACTTTCATACTTTTTTGTCCATTTATATTCCTTTACAACAATTAAATTGTACAAATTTTCTATATTCTATTTATTATTTTATTTTCTATCTTTTGGTACTACATGACTGTTTTGGATGATTTCTGAAATGGTATGAAGTAGTTCTTAAGGAAGGATATGAAGTAATAGCAAAGAGGAGTGTTAATGAAAGATCAGTTCCTACAACCATATTATTTATTTACACAGAAGTTTGACAAGTGAACAACTCAACGCTTAAAATGAGCAAAGCTAACGAATCTTGGAAATAGACATGTAACCAGTGCTTAAGTTTGCTTTGGATCTGAGAATTGAGTGGCCAAAAAATCAGTCAATCACCTTCAGCATAGTATGATATCCACACATGTTTGCAGTCCATTCAAAAGTATTGTTGTGTTTCCATGATAGATATCAGTTATTGTCTGACAAAATTGAGGATCTATGATTGGTCTTGTGTTCCCAAGGGAAAATAATTCTGCAGTGTTTGTAACATGATAAAATCATGAAAATTTAGGCCAAGTCATTTTACCTGTAAAGTAGTTCCAGCATCACACTTCTTTAAAGGAAGGAAGAGAAGACCAGAATCTTCTTTACCCAAATAATCTGCTAGTCTTAAGATGACCTCACCAAGAACAGCAGGTCGAGAAGAAGCCTGCACAAGAAGTTAGTCTGAAATATGAGTTCTTAAACTTAGTCACTGAAAGATTGGGTGCAGTATTTACTAAAGATCTTAAGATAATCCATGTATATTGACAAAATAAACTGTGTAGGGAAACATTATACAATTAGTGAGTCAGACCAGCGAAACAACGATCCTAAATTGACATTTTTCAAGATCTTGGGATGCATCATCTTGAGACACCCACAGAGTCTCTGCTTCGGTCCATTGGCAATTCCCACTTCTTACTGTAGCTTTTCCAGTTTTAGCGAGGACTTTCCCAGACTCCATTAAGATTATGGAGAGCATGAGTCGGTCCCATCCTCTAGGTACCTGTATGATTAAAATGTAACGATATACATGATTTCACAAATCTAAAATGTTATGAAGAATAAAGAAACACATTTATAGATTTCTTTCTTCTAATTAGTCAGGATTTTAACGGAAATGCTCAACTTATATAATGAAGGACAGATGAAAGTATGGGAAATCATCATAGAAAAAAATATAGAGAAAACTTGCATATTAGAACTAACATATGTGTGCAGTTACTTGACAATTCTAATTCAAGGATAAGCTGGTTTCATGATATAGATGCTCAAGTTTCTTAAGCTTAAATATAGACAGTAAACTGTATATGGCACAAAATTATGGCAATATCATTACTTCAGTAATTTGTTTGTATAACTAGCTGAGTTTAGATTATTAAGTTAAAAAAATATGAGCATAATGAAAGAGAAAAGGTACGATTAAGAAAACAACCAAAAGAGTTCAGATGTTAGAACTAGTGGAAATCAACTGCTATGACCTACTAATTAACCCACTTAAACACTAGCCTGTGGTAGGACACGAACAACTCCAAGTTTGAACATCACGCTGCTACGATATTTATAAAATAAAACAATTAGTTACATAGATGGCCCTTCACCTATCGCCCAAAACTCAAACAGGTTGCTATATTTTTTGATTCAATTGAGTCCTTAAACTTGCAATCTATACTAAACAACTCCATCCCATTTGTACAACACAAGAAACAGGTTGCTGACTGAGCATCTAATCACCTCATGTCAACATAATCATCAGGTTAGTATGAACATCCACATGCCTCATGAAGTTATTTGGAGAACATACTTGCTGTTAAGTGCATGTGCATTACTTTCATGATTCAATGAAAAAACTTCCTATTTGAAATATGGGTGATAGTTGACTGACATTTGTGTAACCAAATCTAAAGAAACAAGGTTTGGGCTTGGCGCAGTGATAAAGCACTTAGAGGAGCAATAAAAGGATTAGAATCCTAAATGGGATGAATATCTTGGAGATCAACTTTTGAGTGTGCATAAGTTGTGCTCCGGATTTACTCATTAGACGAACTAAAGTGGAGGCCGTCTACCTCCAAGATTAGTTGGTTGAAGCCAGGACACCTGAATTATAAAAAAAAAATGCTAGCAATAGAAACAGAAGGCCAAGAGCAAGGCAGCACCTTCCTAAGTAAACAAATTATTCTAAATAACTAACTTCCATATCCAAATCACTCCGATTACTTTAGTTGAACCGTCTGTGTGTACTTTCAATTTGAAAAAAAAAAAAACTTTAATACCAGAATTTTACGGGATTCTCAATTCATCAAGGCAGTGTCAAGTACTATGTAGTCCAACCAAATACTTCGGTTTTGGGACTATAAATGTTACTAAATCTTCCAATAGTTACTGTAACATTTCCTATAAGACGAATTATTGAGCAGTTTAAGAAGATGAAGATCACAAATTTTGTCGCAAATGAAGCAGATCAAGGAGTGAGAGGAGAACAGGAAGGGGACCTTGATAGCCTGCAGACTGGAGAACTTGAACTGGACCTTCTCCTCAAGTCGGTCGGACCTGTGACGATGCAACTTGAACATCTCCCCCTTCTCTTACTTCTCCTCAGATCGCACCGAAAGGGCCCTCGACTCGATCAAGGATGAGATCTAACTCGGGGAAGGAAGCACGAACGGATCGCCGTCCCTCGCTCGCCTCGCGTGGTGGCAGAGTAGGCGACGAGGAAGCAAAGAGACGACCCGTTTCCCTGTTCCTTTCTTTCTTGCTTTCTTCTTCCGGTCTCCATTATCAAACGTTCGGTTCGCTGTCATAATCCTCGTTGATTAATTAAGGGTTTTAATAATTAAATGCGGAAGTCTCAAAGGATTAATGACAGCTTAGGATGCCGTCAGCTGCTGCCCAGGGGATCCGCTCCAGGAACGCTTCTATTTGACTTCATGTCTTGTTGTGTATACGAGGAGTAACTGCAACGCCCGTTTTGCAGAGGAGACGTCGGCAGCTCGTGATTGGAATTGCACAATGGATTGTGAAGTCAGCTTTGCAGCGTTGACTATTGTCATAATGTCTACGCGCACTTTGGTTAATTACTTTGGAATTTTTTTAGAAGTTTTTCCTGAAAATGTTTAGTAAAATCAAAGCCTGAGTCGTTTCTTTCGCAGAACAATTTTTTAAAATACTTTTAAAAAAAGTAATAATTAAAAGAAAATTATGGTCAAGATCCTAAAGATGCATACACATGAATAATTTAAGTAATATTTTTAATGCTTAATTAATAATTAAACCGAATTGTATATATACACACACTTCAGAACGATGGAGATTGGGCTCCTCAACACACGCCTCGCCGGAGAACCCACACCAATTGCTCCTCGATCACCGGAGACGACACGTCTCGGCGGATCCGTCAACAGAAACCAATCCTGACACTACAAGAAAATTATCAACGGAAATAAATTTTAATTACTAATTAACGACGAAATTAAATTTGTCATGCAGTTACTACCTCGGACACCTCTACCTTAGCGCCTCCGCCTGGCCGACGTTGGTCATCGTCCTCGTCTGGTTCACCGGCAATCGGACGGTGATTGAAGGATTGTTCAGCTCTCCTTCCGGAATGCTCTTAATGGACAGCGGTTAGTAGATATTTTAAAATAAATTAATAAATAAAAAGAGTCCTGAAAATCTTTATTGTAAGATTATTATAATTACAATAAATTAGTCTAACTTAATAAAAATTATTACACATTATTATATCAAAATATTTTTTAAAAATCAAGTTAAAATTAATATTTATACTTATCAAAATCACTTTTAATTATGGTTAACTAAGTAGATAATTAAAATATTTTAAAAGTTTTGTTATTTCACCTCTAAGTATCATAGATAATTGGATAAACCAGAATGAGAGTTTAAAACCGTAAAAATCATTATTGACTTTAAGGATCATTAATATTAAATTTTGAAAGCAAGATGAAATTTGAATCGTTCACATCTAAAGCAAATTTGATTCATTATTATCTATTCTCTATCAATTAAAAAAATAATAAATCAAATAATAAATGAATCTCATCAATTTGATCTTATAAAAAAATTTCATCGATTATTTATTAAGATAAATCAAAAAATCCTGAAAATACAACCTCCTTTGATTATATATTTCATCTAAAATAAATTATAAATATATTATAATTAAAAATTAAATTATAAATATCTAAATGATAATTTGGAGGATTCTCCGTTAATGATTGAATAATCTGAGTGGTAATTTAAAGGATAATCTCCCTCTCCGTTTAGATTTATCTAATGAATGAAATATGAAGTTGAACTGTTTATTCCAAAATTAGTAGAGTTGTAACATTACCTAATAATTATAATAAAAAAAATTGTTGCGATTTGGATATTATTAACGATCCTTATATATCGCCAAATCGAAGGGAAATACCTAATCAAACATTGAATAATTCAACGAACGTGCATTAGTTGCTATAAATAAATCTCTCCAGTAAAATTTTGAGGAGTGACGTTCAATTACTGCATCAATGGCGTCTATCTTTTTCTTCTTCCTCTTTGCTTCTTTTCTCTTCTACGGCGGCGGCGGCGCGGCCTCAGACGAAGAGCGTAAAGCTTACATTGTTCACGTTGAAGTCCCATCGGGTGTTTCCGCGTATGATTTTGGAGACTACTCCTTCCTCCTGAAGAGCGTCGCCGGAACTTTAGAGATCGAAGAAGATGATGCGGCGTCACGGGTTATACACTCCTACCGGAATGTTATGACCGGCTTCTCGGCGATGTTGACGGAGAGGGAGGTGGCGACCATTTCGAAGGTCGACTGGTTCGTGCGCGCCGTTCCGAGCTTGGTTTACCGTCCGTTGACCACCCACACGCCCCTGTTCTTGGGATTGTGCCACCGCACCCACAGCGTGTGGAACGCCACCAGCATGGGGGAAGGCGTCATCATAGGCGTCCTCGACACCGGCGTCACCCCTGGCCACCCTTCGTATAGTGGCCGCGGCATGCCGCCTCCTCCGGCCAAGTGGAAGGGCCGCTGCGAATTCGGGAACGCGTCGTCGTCAGCGAAGCGGTTCTGCAACAACAAACTCATCGGCGCCCGGTCCTTCATCAACTATAACGGGTCCAGATCGACGGATTCGCCTATTGATAATGACGGCCACGGTACTCACACGTCCAGCACCGCCGCCGGCGCATTCGTGAAGGGCGCTAACGTGTACGGGCTAGCCAGGGGAGTGGCCGCCGGGGTGGCCCCCCGTGCGCATCTCGCCATTTATAAGGTTTGCTCGGAGGACGAGTGTCAGGGGTACGACATTCTCGCCGGCATGGACGCCGCGGTGGAGGACGGTGTCGATGTGCTCTCACTCTCGCTCGGTGGCGACCCTAGTCCGTTCTACTTGGACCCTATCGCGATCGGCGGTTTTAACGCCATGAGCAGGGGAGTCTTTGTCAGCTGCTCGGCGGGCAACTCGGGGCCGTCTAATTCCACCGTATCCAATGACGCGCCGTGGTTGCTCACGGTGGC
>JBBUKS010003607.1:0-12825 GCA_038050645.1 Hedychium gardnerianum | reverse complement strand
AGCTGCATTAAAAAAAAATTAATTTTAGCCACGTCAGGTGTCCACGTTGTCTGTCGCCCACGATCGTGCACATATGGGTGTGCAGAATATCAAAACTGTATATATATATATTCAACTCATTAATATTTATGAATAATATTTATGAATAATTTTTACGCATCATATTCGTAAATAAATATTTATAAATCATGTTTATTAATAAACTCTTATTAACGCGTAAAATAAAAAAAAATATATATAAATAAACAATTCAATAACTAATCAAAATATAAAATTTTAAATAATCAAATAAACTTTAATTGTGAATTTGATAATATTTAAATGAATATAGTTCAAGTTAAATTTGAACTAAACTCAAATTCATAAAAAAAAAAAATTAAGTCAAATTTTAACGATCATTTCAGCGATTTAATTTATTTTAAGTTTGATTGCACTCCGAAGGGGAAGAAGGGGGAGCTTGGTGATCTTTTCGCAACCGAGATCCGCATGGACGTGCGCCTCTTTCGCCCTATTTCAAGCCCACAGCAAACCCACTGCGACCTCCGTCATCAATAACGATAGAGTTGAAGGTTTTGTACAAAATGGAATCATCGATCGTTTAGGCTTTAGGAAGAATGTTATCTATTGGAAGCGCGAGCGATCCTTGTCCTGGCCATGCAAATTGCACAGTGATCTTTGCGGCTCCTTTTGAGTGGAAATGTAAGTCCCATAGAAGATCCAATGTCATCGATAAATAAACTATTTATCTACTATCTCAATCTGATCGATTCCAATGATAACACGACAGAAATGAATTTACTGAGAAAAAAAAAAAACTTAGCGTTTGATCAAAATTGAAACATGCCATAACGCAGAGCTGGCAGGAGATCTTCACGCATAATAATATCATTTAAATAAAAAATAGAAGAGAATCATGGGACATAAAAAATCAAACCCTTCATGGCTTTCTATTTCTCCTTCCTCTCTGCCTGTTGATTTTCCTTCCTTTGGAACGGGCATAAGGCTTGGTTTGTCTGTGTGGAACTGGAGGTGCCTTGCCCGAGTGCTTGACTGCCTCTCCAGCATTCTTGGAGCCCCTCGAAAGTACCTGTATGCAGATACAATATCCAACATTTTAGAATAAAAACTGTTTTAGAAGTTAAAATATTTAATGGAGAACAGATCGATCCGAAAGCTAAAAGAATGCAGCAAGTATCATAGAATTTTAATTTTTGAGCAGTTGAATGATAAATAAAATTAAACTACTATGAACCTAAGAATAATCAGAACGAAAGCCATTGACACATCATTCATCCACTGGAAAGGAGTTCCAAAGAAGATGCAAACAACTAGAAGTAGAACTGGACCTTCATACGCATTTGAAATGAAAGGTCATTCCTCAAACCCTTCACTTTATTGGGAATTCAGCTTGATAATTTTCATTAATTAGATTCTGAAATCTTTATTTCTTTCCAAATCACAAAATCAACGCCTTTACAATGGGAATAAGCTATAAAGGAATAATCATGTAATATAGTACATGTCAAGAATGCTAAGGTATGTGGGAAAAGGTGAAATCGTCACTTTATCTTTTCTACTCTAATGCTAACAACGTCAATGCTAGTTGATACGGCTACTTTTTGCTAAATCACCAAGGAACAAGGTGTGTAAAATGGAGTTGTCTTGTTTAAAGGCCTTTGTAAATCTTGAATGTGGTTTTAGTGTCTAGCAAATAGACCAAATTAAATCAGCTGATCATGAATTAGTTTACTTCAATAAAAGGATAAGAAAAGGACTAAGCTGAATGTTGCAGGGCCTATTTGAGTTAAATTTCGTATTTGATGCTATTCATTAATTCCTTGCAAACTTGATGGACTTTACTGAATGGAACTCATCCATGAAATAGCACAATAAAGATCTTAATTTTCAACGGTTGACCTTTGTAACACAGGGATCAGGCTTCTGAGTCCCCACTGCAGAACCCTTTACATTGGAGCAAGACGACAAGGTCGCACTAGACTTGGCATTGTTTGCCATCGTCAGGCTGATCTCCTCCAGAAAGACGTTATCACAAGGCACACTCGGGCTGCAAAGTAGCTTCACCGCCACTGCTCCATTTGAAGTCCCTCTTATTCTTTTGTACTGCACGTTACTGATCTTCACCTGAGATGGCTGCAAGAATATATATATATATATATATATATGGCAAAGGTAAAATGTCAACCAAAGGACAAGTTAGTTTGCACAAAGACTCTGTCGACTAATTTGGGTTTAGCTCGTACTGCTCCGGTGCATTTAGAATCTGGACAGTATTGTTGATCGATGAAGATGGGGTTGGCGACGTTGTCCATGACGATATCCTGGAACGTGAAGTTGGACGCTCGGCTCGGTGGGGAACCGGGCCAAGTCTTGATCCTCACTCCGTTGGTCGTATGCGAAAGCGAGCAGTTCCTCACGTGCACACCGAAAACGTTCGCCTCGTTCTGGTACTTCCCAAGACTTCCAATACTGCGACATCGATGAATGAATTAAGATTATTGAAATGCTGGGTGATCATCAGGAAGGATTCAGTCACCTGATTCCATGGCCAGGGCCGCATTTGACGTTCTCTATGTTGACGTTGGTGGCGCCTTGCCCTATTGATATGCAGTCGTCGCCGGTGCCGATGTGGAGGTCGGCGATCTTGAGGTCGGTGGTTCCGCTTATGTGGATGCCGTCGGTGTTGGGGCTGTCGCCGGGGGCTGTTATGTTGAGGTGGGTTATGTTGATGAAGGAGCTCTGCTGGACGCTGATATGAAATCCCTTGCTGTCGACGAACGTCAAGTTGGCCACGGTCGAAGTGCTCACCTTCAGCAACCTCAACGACTACACACGCAAACATGAAATTTGAGAAAATGAGACGATTCGGATTATCAGTGAGTTAGTTTGAGTACCATGGGGAGCTTTTTGCAGCTCGAGCAGGCGTGGGGCCAAGAGCGAGCTCCCTGGCCATCGAGGGTGCCGCCGCCGGTGATGTGGAGGTCGTCGAGGTGCTTGAACTCGATCCAGGCGGGGTAGTGGAAGGCGCTGATGGAATCGACGGCCTTCAACGTGCCGACGATGTGGACTCTGGGAGTGACGCGGCAGGGGCCTTCGAAGGATGCCGGGCCGGACAGGAAGGTGGTGTGCGCCGGGATGAGGAAGATCGCCGGCGCATGGTGCTCGCATGCCGAGTCCCATGCGTCCACTAACGCCTGAATGGAAAATTCGTTTACTAATTAATTCGATCGGACATGACTGTTCTTTGTTCTTTATTTGAAAAATAAAGTAATGAAACATCTAAAAGTAATTTGAATAACAAAATGGATGATACTAATTAATTCATCCACCTGACTATCATCGGTTTGGCCATCTCCCTCGGCCTCATAATCCAACGGGTTAAAGATTTCTTGCTCAGAACTGGATTTACACAAGCAGAAAAGAACCGAAGCAACATAAAATGATTTCAATGCCATTGCAGAAGCCATCACTCTGTTTGCATTCAGACCCTTCCCCCTTCGGAGTTATTTCCCGAGGGAGATAAACTAAACAAAAACAAAAATAAAAATAATAAATAATAATAAATAATAATAATAATAATAATAATTAGGGTGATGTCCTCTACTTATGGATTCCTTTGTCGATAAAAAAAGTAAAAGTTATTTTGGTTTTAAAGTCTAAATTTAGAAGTTAAAAGAGCGGCACGAGCCGAACTTGAACTATGAGTCATTTTATGCCTCATTTATAAAAGAAAATGTAAATATAGATTTCTTCTTTTTTTTTTTGACAGGTTGTTTCAATTTCCTTTTTCACTTGTAAAATGCCGGTAGGTCGTTTTTTTTTTTAAATTATTTGCTGAACTTTTTATCTTAAATGATGTTGTTTACAAACTTAGAAATAAGACAAAACTATTGGTTTTTTTTTTTGAAAAAAAATCTGAGTAAATATCTCATTCTTTAGATTTACTAATTCTAAAAATAATCAATTTAATTTTATCAAAAAGATTTATCGATTATCAAAATAAATTTAAAAATATAAATGACTCATCGCTCTACGACCAACATTCCAACCTGATTAACTATATATGAAAGTAAATCGTCAATTTAAATTGAATCTATCGAATTAGCTCGCTCCATCAAATAATTTAAATAGATTGAATTAATATTTTATAAATACATTTTAAGGAGGGTATAAGCCGGTCGACTCACCTAAATTCACGACCCGAACACATTGACTCATGATGGGCTTAGATTGACCCAGGATTGAAGGAAAAAAAAAATCTTCTGAATTTTAGAACTAAATAAAAAATTTAATGGACTCAGGATTAATTCACTTAATTCATAATTTAAATTTAAATTTTTTAATATTTTATATATATATTTAATCAGACTCATGGACGAGATTCTAATCCGCAATCCATCTCGAATTAAATTAAAAAATTTCGAGTCAGTCTGTCCGTCCCATCCTGCCTCATCATATAATATATTTTTGGTGAGTAGAGCCGCCTCATCATGAATGGACTCATTTGACAATACTAACTTGTTGCACCTTAACCCGGGCCATTTGGTATTGGCTCCTTGCCAGATAAGCAGACAGACAAAATGTGAGATTGGACACTTATTGTGCCAAAAAGTGAAACACTCGGCGCTTCAGTTAGTTCGTCCCAGGATTAACATGGAGAAAGTAAATTACAGGGGCTAGTCTAGCCAGTCCGAACAGTGACTAGTGCATAAGGGGGGCAGGAACCTGATTACTAGCCAGAATTTAATCTCTAAATTTTATTATGATAATACCTCATGTACTAGACAACAACTGATCCCGTGGGACGTGAGATTGGACACTCAGACAAGGAGAATAAGTGTCGGCCTTTTTATCTAAATGCACGATCGACAAACTTGGTGAGTACATGATTGTTTGTCTCATGTCCAGACATCGAACCATCTGCGACTATCAATGCTCGTGAAGAACTTCAGTGAATTCGGCGAAGCAGAGCTTTGTTGTCTGACCGAACAAGTTTGGTTCAATGAAGGAACACGCGCAGGCCCTTCTAAAAGACCATCAGCGATCGCTTGATATGCTGCCTCTGTCAGGTGCAACCCGTCCCAGGAAACATACCTCGATGGATCTTCGCACAAGGATTCGCCACACCCCCTGCAGCATCGAGTCAGAGGTGTCGTAAAACCTGCAATTAATGGGTTGAACTGGATTGTGACTCAGAAGCTAATTGTGTCGAGGCTTGCCGAAGGTACGTAGAAGCTCACCGAATTGTTTCGGGGAATCGAAAATCCTCATGGCTGCTTTGTAGTAATCAGCATATGTGATGGTCGCATTATGATAAACTCCATTGAGATTGTCTAGTTCATCCTGCAGCAATCTGTTATGATAGACCGAGAACTCATTCAGCCACTTGATGCAGCCAGTTTTCTGATCATAATCTTCGACATTTTTGCTCTGGAACTGTCCGAGATATAGTGGAACGCAACCGATCGGAAAGTTTCCGGGAACCACCAAGTTTTTGGCACCGAGTTTGACTAAAGCCTAGAGTTGTTCATCACGGGGCCTTATCACATAGCCAAAGATGAATACGATCGGCTACGAGTTAGGAACAAGTAGGGGAGACGAGACTTACAGTGATTGCCGAACCGATTGCTTCGATCACACTCGGCACTAATTTTCTGATTTTATCGAACGGTTCATGTTGGAAGAATGGATGGTTGTAGTCATTCCCTCCGATCTCTCCTACTAAGAACAGAGCGTTGCTCAAGACGGATGGGTCTGCCATTAATTGACAGGTCCGCCGTGTTCATTATCAATGCGTGATAGAGAAACAAAACAGATATTTCTCAACAAATCTTGACCTGAAATGGATGGGTTGGAATGGAGCAGCTGCTTGAACCACTCAATCTGAACGTCCAAGGAATACGCCGTCCAAGTGACATCAATCCCCTGCTTCCTGAAGAAGGAGTTGTTCATTGCGGTGGCTCCTGCCACTGCGAAGTTCACCCCATGCCTGAATTCCTCTTCGCTCCCTCCGGCGAGGTACGGCCGCACAAACGGCAATCCCATAGCTTGTGCTGAAACAAATTATCATCAAGCCTGGAAAGAATAAAAGAGATTGAAAGATGAGATGATCACTCACCAATGAAGTCTATGATGAGTCGTCCATCTGAGAACCGCCCAGTTGGTCGGCCGAAGTATGTCTCACCGTAGGGAAGCCTGGCAGCAGCGTCGTTGGCAGAGTGCCCGTCGATGGCCACCGAATTTCCTGTGTCTGCAAGGGAGTCTCCGAAGCTAAATATGGCCGTGTAGCAGCTCGTCACATGGTGGCTGATGGGAAGAACGAAGAGGAACACGAGCAAACAGATGACATGAGTGTCGAGGGGTGCCATTACTGGGAGAAGAGAGATACTATGTGGTGCTCTAGCAGAGGAGCTTCAAAGACGACGAATACTTCTGATATCTTCCCTACAATTGTTCTTTCTCCTTTCCACCTGATGCAGAAATCCATTATCTTTGTGGCAAAGGCTAAAGGAGGCAGCTGACTAGTGCATAAGAGAGGTAGAAATTTATTATCGTCCCATGATCAACACGGAGGAGGTAAATCATGGGAACTAGTATAGCCAGTCCGAACAGTGACTAGTGCATAAGGGAGACAGTAATCTGACTACTAGCCAGGATTTGACCCCTATATCTCATTATAACAATACCTCATGCACTAACCAACCGCTCATCCCGTGGATACAGAAATTCATTATCTTTATTGCTAAAGTAGATGTCAATCTCCTTTATTATTCGTGGTCCCTTTATTTTCTCGCTTCGATCTTTGACTCGACGAGTAGTTGGGATTGGTGAGCCTTCCCAAGATAATTATTGATCGTCAGATGAAGAATTGCTGTTGAGATCAGCACCATAACTTGCTCGACTCCGTCAATGGTCTTTCCACTTAGAACATGTGAACAGGGAAGAAGATTAAAGACGCTTTAATCTTTAAGCGCGACTAAGATTTTTTAAAGGTTGAAAATCTAAGAAAAAATATGACTATTATAAAATTTTCATTTTTACTATCATAAATCATAAATGTTGTCTCATCTTATTTTAATATTATTATAATAATTTTGACTAAAATTATTTTAATATTAGTTAAAATTATTTCATTAGAATTTCTGATTTGATCAAAACTTCTCTTATGTTGTCTCGGGAGCTACAGCCTAATGCACTTTTTAAACGACATTTAAAATAGATTTTTAATTATTACATATTGTATAATTTTTTTTTTAATAATATGATAAATTTAAAAATATTAATCGTTAAAATAGACTTATACGAACTCAATTTATTTTAATAATTGATGAGAAAAAATTTTAGGATTAGATCGAAATTTTCAGAATTAATCAATTTAAAAAAACTAGATATTTAGATTAAAAAAAATTATGTTAACATTCAGTAATTTTGATGAATATTAAAATATTTTTATTTAAATTGCTATATGTTATAGTTAAACTTACTAAAATAGTATTGAATTAGTCAAATAAAAAAGTTTTTTTTTATATTTTTTAATATAAGATGTGCTTTTATTGAACTTTTCAATAAAAATTAAATAAATTAAATAAATAAAATATTAATTAATTTAATTTTCGATCGAATTAATTAAACTTTTTAATAATTATATATTTTTATCTAATTTTAATTTTTTATATGACTAATTCAAAATTAAGAATTTAAATTTTTTAATTTAGAAATTTAAAATTTGATTTATTCGATTTAATCAAATTAAAAATTTTAAAACAAAAATCACATTAATCAAAATAATTGATATTTTTAAAAAGAAAATTTAATATTTTAAAATAATCGAATTGAGCTTTTAAAGTCGATCATTCGGTTAGATTTAACTGAATTTTTACTGTCCTATACGAGTGTAAAGTTAAAAGTGCTGCTGCATGCGTTTCACAATATCTCAATATTTGCTAACTCAACTAAAAAAATTGATGTTATCCCATTGGAAATTAACATTCAGACAAAGTAAAGAATTGTCGATAGCAAACATACGACAACATTCAAAATAAAGAGAAGTTAAATTGTTATGAAAAAAAAAAAAATCTTCTCGATCAAATAAACTTATATTAATACAGTACCTTGAAAATAATAAATTAATTGAATATTGCATTCCATTCTACCAGTCCACTTGGTTCATCTTGCACAGTCCCTGCCCGGTAGCCAACTCCATACTGTTGCACACCGTCATCGCTGCAGTGACTAAATGTAATTGATGACTTCATCTTCCACGACTAATTCTAACAGCTATCTTTTTATCTTTTTGCTTGCTTTCTTGTTTATTTGTTTGATGACCTTGCCAGACAGTGACTAAATGTACTTATACAGCGAATAAACAGAAATAGGGGAGGGAGCCCTTGATAGTTGCCTTTGTCTGGAGTGGCTGTCACGGGAGCTACCAAACAAATTGCAGCAAGAAGATAAAGAATAGTTGCAAACAATATTTTAGTTTTAGAGAAGTTAAATAAACATAACATGCAAACATAAGGCTCATGAATTATTACGATCTTATAAGATGATGGAAAATACAACATAAGGATCCTAAACATCCTCAAGACCCTTAGATGAGATGAGCTCAATCCAATCAAATGGATTGATCACCTTGTAGATGTTGTCATACTTAAGGTCATGAGAAGGTGGTCTGCGGCAATTCAACATATTGGATCATCGGTTCAACATTCATTCGAATAAGAGTAACAGGAAGGCATCACGGATAAACTCCCTCTCCATATTAACTGCGTCAGAAAAAATAAATTGCACTTGTTCCTACGTTAGCTTATTGCGGAGGAGACTAGATAGTCAAACTCACCGTGTAGATATTTATCACGTGATATGTATTCGTCAGAGGTGAGGTTTATTTCTGAAATAATAATATAATGGTTAGATGAATAATTAAAGAATTTAAAATTTTAAAGATTTTTTTTTCAATGAAAAGCGGGTTTAAGAATGCTGACCATTTGGATGAATTTTTATTAGCGCTTTCCGATTTATCCTGATGGCTAGTGGGAAATTTCTATGAAATCGGATCAGTCCTCTCAAGTCCAATGTTATTCAATCTGATTAATTATTATTATTATTATTATTATTATGGTTAGAGGTGAGGTCTGGCATCAATCCTCGTTGATGGGCTTCAACGTTGATGGGTTGGGCAAAATCCAAACCATGACCACCAGCTTTGGAGCCCACGACGCAAGCACCCACTAAGTGCCTTCTCACGAGGGTAAGACTGAGCAATCGATTTAAAACTGAATCGATTTAATCTCGATCGAACAAATACTTTTTTTTTTTAATTAATCAAATCGATTAAATTTTTTAATAAAAAATTAATAAATTAAATTAATAAAATATTAATTAATTTAGTTTTCGATTGAATTAATTGAACTTTTCAATAATTATATATTTTTATTCAATTTTAATTTTCTATTAGTTAATTCGAAATTAGGGACTTAAAATTTCTCGATTTAGGAATTTAAGATTAAACTTATTCAGTTTATTCGGTTTGACCGAATTAAAAATTTTAAAATCGAATTGAAATAATCGATGTTTTTAAAAATCAAAATAAAAATTTTAAATTAACCTAACCGAACTTTTAAATTTGATTGATTTGGTCGATTAATTCGATTGAACCGAACTTTTGCTCACCCTTAATATCGCTAGATTTTATGGGTGCACAGATGTTTGATACAGTAGTGATCACACTGATTTCTTGAATTACTTCATTCGCACATAAGCTAAAATGACCACAAGGATCAGATATATAAGAAACAAAGAAGCAGAAATAAATCACAATGCACATTCACATCAGAAATTAACCATCAGCTTACTGAAACTCATCACAAGTTCACATAAACTGCAAAAGGTAGACAGAAACCATAACATCTCAATAACTCAAAAATACAAGATTTGCTAAACAATGTTACAAAATTTGTGTTACCATTCACTGAGCAAGTTTATTAATCTGTGTCTGTAAACAAGCATCCAAGTCTAGTCTTTGCCAAGCTTGTTCATACAAAAAAATGAGTTGTGTTTTTCAGAGCTAGACATCAACTTATGAATGACATCCAATCGATAGGCATCTGGAGCTTCAAAAAAAATCCTTGCCTTAGCTTTATCAGAGCATAGGAGCATGTATGCATCGACAATTTTTGAAGGATTGAATTGTAATCTTTCTAGTTCTGCAAAAATCTTGTCAGGTGGGAACTCCTCTTCAACATTCTCAATTATCAGTTTCCCTTTTTCAAATGCATTTGCTAATCGAATCAGTCTAGCTTCACTCTCCTGAAGCCTCTGCTCAATATTCTCATCTAGGGACGATCTTTTCCTCTTGCTCTTGCTAGATGCTGAATCGTCTTGAAAGGGGCTTGCTTCATCACATGCTTCCAATGGCTTATCAACGTCCTTATGAGAGTCATGATATAGCTTCAGTAATTTCAATGTTTCCACATAATGGTAACAAGCTGCTACAACTGCAACCGAACGTTGTTTATGCCACCATGCTATAATTTGTTTTTCCTTATCACTTATCATCTCTTTTGCCGAAATCGCTGTAAAAATTACTTGTGAAGCTTAAGACATATTACCGAGACTTAGTTCGCTGTTTTAAAATTGCAATTCGAACAAAAATGCAGTTTTTTTTTTCTCTTAATGATGAAGAAAAGCGAGTAACACTACGATACGAGAAGAAGAAGAAAACCAGTCACTAAAACGGCGATGAGGATTAGCAAGAAACAGGAATGGAGGACGGAAACTATCTTTCTATGCAGCAGAGGAGAATATACCAGTGAGATCGGCTCGTGGTCCGGCGACAAGCGACGATGAGGCGGAGAAACTAGGGCAAGGAATCGAAGATACCCAGAAAGAGTTTTCCGAGTTTTTGAGGGTATTTTAGTAATTCAAAAACTCCCGAACGGGTTATTCCGCAATTTATCAGCGGACTCCAGTAGTATTGGATTTTTACATATTAGGCCTTCATTATTACCAAATCACATCCATCCGTGATGTTCTTTGAATTTTATTCTTCAATTCTGAAACTTTGTTCAAAAACTACTCTCCTCCCAATTTTTACAAGTTAATAAATATTCTTAAACTAAACTAAGCATTTAGAATTTTGTCCATTAATTTAAAAACAAGAATATTTAAAATTAATTGCTATTTCTATCGAATAGTTAGTCGATTTATTAACTTTAATCCATCAATTAAGGAGTTCTCATTCAGTAGCGTTCAGAATGCAGCACACTTCACAGAAGTAAAACAAAACTGAAGATTATCAGCAAGTAAATGGGGGCACTGATCTTGTTTGCATCATCATACTCCTCATAGCCGCCATCAGCAGCACCATGTGAATAATGGCTACCACTATCTCCCAAATGTTCAGCAACATCAAAATCTCCTGCGATTGAAAATTAAACAACAAATTACTGAAGTTACTTCATATCTTCACAATCCAGTTCGAGAATCCTCATCATACCTCTCTTGTTTGTGTCGCCACAGCCTGCATCGAGGGTATATTTGACATCCTGAACCGATGCGCCATTGTAGAACTTGAAATTATACAGTATTTCGTCGACACAGGAAAGCACGAGCTTAGTCTCGCTAAGGCATGAGCCACCACAGTAGTCATCAGTCGCCTCTTTAGGGACATTGATCGTCCCTTCTGCGTTCAATCTGTATGACTCTTGGCAACTGCTATAAACCTTTTTTTCCCCCACAACATATGAGCACATCAATCGAACCGATAGAACAGACATGTGAAAAATGAACCTCAAATTATATTTCATGGTCTTAGGTTTCACTCTTCAGTCTTTGATTTTGTTAGAACTGATGATATTTGAAGCTTATACATATATATGCATACATACCGCTGTATTATCGAAACATGTCATGGCTTTCGCAACAAGGCTTACAGGAGTTTGATCTGCACAAATATATGTTGATGTTAGCTATACATTAATGGTGTTTTAAAACAGAGGAAACAAGTCAGATATATATCAAATTTTACGTTAGATTTATTTTTCCAAATTGGGATCTATAGATAGAATTAACAGGAGAAATGCATACCTGATTTGCAACAAACTGTGAAGAAGAAGAGTGCCATGAAGAAGCAACAATTCTTGAAGGTGAAAATGGAAGTCATTGTGCTCTTATGAAGATAATGGCATTGCATGGATTTATAGTTTCATGATGACGTGTGAGATATTTCATGGTAAACAACCATTCCATCTAATTTCCTCACTTTTTCATGCTTTTTGGTGAACCAAGCCAATCCTATTGTGATGCTTACGCTTCCATATATAATCATATTTTTGTTTCTTGAGAGAATTTTTTTCCACCAGTTTTCTTAACTAGATTGAGAATTTATTGTTTCTTGTATTGTTTTGGGGGATGGTTCTACTTTGTTGATCTCAACTTCTACTTCTGCACATGATGTATTATTTTAGTGAACATTCCTGACCTAGATTTGAGAGTTGGGAAAGATTTGGCAGCATTATTGACTTAATGGAGTGCTTCAGTGGATTCCACGTGAAACGCTTCGGTTTCCAAAATAATGGTGGCGTTAATGGTAATTACGTGAACCCATACGGCACAGATTTCATAATAATATGTATTTATTTTGTTGCCCCACGTGATGCCGCAGCTTTAGCATAAACCTCCTCACGTGCCTGTCTGCCGAATACTGAATAGTTGATAGGGAGAACAAGTACCCACGGGATGACCTGTTGGCTAGTGCATGAGGTGTTGTCACAATGAGGTCTAGGGGTCAAATCCTGGCTAGTAGCC
>JBBUKS010003590.1:0-12826 GCA_038050645.1 Hedychium gardnerianum | reverse complement strand
CCCAACCATGATCACCAAACATACCAACCACCTAAACTACAACTATACAATTCAATCCAGATATAAAATGAAACTACATTAATAGGCTAATAGGGTAAGGGAATTCGTTACCCTACGTCTCCTTCTCCGGAGGTGGCTCACGGCTGAACTAAAGTGGCCGGAAATCAATTTTATCGAAATAGAGCTGGCAGGAGCAGATATGAAACACTGATGGCTGGAGCAGAACCAAACCAACCCAAGAAGTACCAAACCAACCCAAGCAGTAGCTGGCCAGAGCAAATCTAAAATCTCAGAACCAAGGTTGGAGCAGTAGAACAACCGGCAACAATGAACCGGGGTTGATCTCCAAAAGGGACAAAGGGATCTAGGGTTGGCCGCAACAATGAGGCCAGATCTGGGGGCAAGGCCAGGACGACAATGAGTAAGGGAGAAAGCGATGAGAGGCGACAGCAATCAGGTCAGGGAAAGCTAGCCGATTGTGGCTGCAGATCGAGGCCTGGCCGGCGGCGGTGGAGTGGATCGGGAGAGGGGCTCGGGTCGGCGACTGAGGTGGCTGCGGCTAATGGAAAGCAGCATCAACTACGGCTACAGCTGATGGAAAGCTGTGGCTGGCCGAAGAAGATGGAGTTGGCTGATTGGACTGGACGGCGACGACCGGTGATCTTACCGGCAGCAGCAACAAGATCGCCGCGGCAGTGTGGTGGAGGAGAAGAAATCGAGTGATTTGCTCGGAGGCTAAGGGAGAAATTAAACTTAGGTTTTAATTTAAAGGCTTAGGTTAATAAATTTCTAACTTAGGTTAGTTTAATTCCAACTTAGGATTTAATCAAATCTATTAACTCCCAACTAAATTGATATTCCAAACAGGTCTTCCAAAAGTCTATTATTTATATCCCCGTGAACTCCTCAAATTTGCTCCGATTAAATCCAAAAAAAATCTGCAAAATTCTCAAAAATTCCTTTAAACTTATTCCTCGGTCAACGCATATTATTTTATTATTTTTTAATTATCATATTTAACATTCTCCCCCGCTAATAAAAATTTGGTCCCCAAATTTACTACTTAGGTGCAGTAACCACAATAACATAGTCAATCGATTTAAGCACCAAAAATACTTCAGGCACCCTAAATAAGTAGGTGAGGTATCATGCTTGGACTTCATCCTCAAGATCTCAGGTCAGTATGATGTTGTCATCCAACCTTTGACCAAATGAATAGTTTATGTTCTGAAATAAGCATTCCTTGTGATCCAGAATCTGCACAGGATCCTCCTGAAGTAACATCAGTCTGAAACGAAATCGACACATCCCTCAAAATGTGAATAAGGTCTGGCACAACCTTCCTTAGCACGTGTACATAAAACACATTATGTACCCCCCTCAAGGGTCGATAGTATTGCCAACGGATAGGCTACTCCACCTATCCTCTCCAGTATCTAAAATGGTCTGATACAACGAAGAGCTAACTTGCCCTTCAAACCCAAAACTTTTATCCCTTTAGTGGGTGAGACACGTAGAAGTACATGGCCGCTACCATAAACTCCAAGGGTCTCCGTCTCTGATCTACATAACTCTTTTGTCAATCCCAGGCTTCCGACATTTCTCGTCATATAATATATACTATCTCTGCATCATGCTGTATACTCTGTGATCCCAAAATATGTTGTTCACCAACTTTCTTTTACAGAGTAGGGGTTCGATGTGCTTTGTCGAATAAAATCCCAAATGATGAACATTTAAAAAGTTGACTGCTATCCGTAGAGGTATGCAAACTCCACCAGGTGCAAATGATCCTCTCAGCTACCTCCGAAATCTATCACGCAAGATCACAACAGATCCCCAAGTGTCCGTGTAGCGCACTCTAACCCATCTGTCTGCACTGAGAAGTTGTACCGTAATAAAGCTTCGTACCCAAAGCCTGCTAAGATACTATGAAAATGTAAAGTAAAACACGGATCTCTATCTGATGTATGTCATAATCTAAGGTATACTGTGAAATCTAATCATCTCTCTACCGTATAGCTCCGTCAGACGATCCAAAGAGTCCATCCTACAAATCGGTAGAAAATGTACGGATTTGGTTAATCGCTCTACAATCACCCAAATCGCATCATGTCCTTTTTATGATTGGGTAACCCTACCACAAAGTCCATAGTAATATGTTCCCGTTTCCATTCCGGTATCGGAACCTTTTGAAGCAACTCTGTTGGTCTCCACTGCTCAACCTTCACTTACTGACATACCAGACATCGAGCCACAAATTTTCGTTATGACTCATTTCCATGTCATTCTACTCATAAGAGTGTCTCAAATCTCTATACATTCGGGTACCACTCGGATGGATGGCAAATCCGGATCGACGTGTTTCCCGATGTAAGTCCTCCTTAACTGGGTATGTCATAGGTACACACAATCTTCCACGAAAATATAGGATGTCATTCTCATCACAAGAGAATTTCATTTGCGGTCCCGAAACTACTCTGCTACACAGATACCGCATATGTTGATCATTAGCCCATGCTTCTTAATTTATTCCAAAATGGGGAACCAAGCAACCCTGGATATTATAATCTCATGCTATGTCTGTTCTTGTTCTACTAGTCTCATCTCTGAGAAACTCTGTACCAAATCTGTAACTGCTGCTCAGTGACTAGCTAGAACCTCATACAGATAATGTCTCCATATTTACAGCGTGAAAATAATGGTTGTCACTTCCCAAATCGTACACATGGTAGTTCTCCTCGTGTTCCTCTAGTTGACGAGAAGTATATGATACTACACATGCGTGTTGTATCCAAACTGCACCTAACCCTTGCAGCGATGCATCAATGTAGAGCACAAAACTATTTTCCCAAAGGGAAACACGAAGACGAGTGCAGTAACCAGTCTTTGTTTGAGCTCTTAGAAACTTGTCTTGCAAGCCTCTATACACGAAATTTTTTCTCCCTTCCTGCTCAGTCAGGTCAACGACAAAGCAAAGCTGGAGGCATCCTCTACAAATCTCCATTAATATCCAGTCAGTTCCAGAAAGCTATGAACTTCCTGTACTGTCTTCGGTTGTTCCCAATCGGTAACAGTCTCTAACATCTAGGGTTCCACCGATAACCTTCTACTAGAGACTACATGTCCGAGAAATTCCACTGATAATAGCCAAGATGCATCTCCAACCACCTGAAGGGACCTTCTAGGAGACGATGATGGAGGGAGTTGAACTTGATGACATTGATCACATGAAGAAGGCGCTCACCTGCACTCGAACCATTCCACTTCTAGCCTTGATGCTATTACTAAATCGCCTTCAACCGTCAGGAACTCAAGCGGGTTCGTTCCTTTCCTCTCTCTTTCTTTCTATTGCTTCTCTTTATCTTGATACTTGTTCGCTTGTTTGCTTTCATACTTTGCTTTCTTATTTTGCACTTTGTTTGGTCTTGTCTATACTTTGTTCGATTTTGTTGCATATCTTCTTATGTGTTCTCTCCTAATACTTTGAGAATCGTAAAAGCTTGTTAAATTTGACAGTCAAATTTTTGGATTCTTTGACATAATTGAATACAAGGCTTGCATGTGGTCACTAGTGTGATGATAAACTCTATCTTGATAAATAATTTGATATTTTATTAATCTAGTGAGGTTTATTGTCATGCTTATCCTTTATCCTCGTGGCAAAAGGTAAAATCATTATTTCGACGGTTTTTCCAAGGTGACCTCTCACTATTTGGAAGGGATATAAATCACGGGTAATTATCAGTTTTTAAATAGTGAATATTACATGGGAGAGGACAGAAACCTGACAAGCACTGCGCTGTCAAGAATTGACTTCTAAATCTCTTGATGATAAAATTTCATATAATGATCATCTGTTCGTTCCGTGAGAATTGCTTATCCTTTATCCTCTCTTTGTAAGTGAGTTGTACTCATGATAATTAACACTGTATAACTTACTTTGTTTCTTTTTGAGACTACAGTATCGTATGCTTTCATGAATGTGATGAAGGTCTTCTCACTTATTCAGTATTCGGATTTCTCCCTCTTGCTTAGTTGATAGTTGAATAATTTCCTTAATACCTTTATTAATTATTGTATTTTCTTTGTCACATCTTTATTGATTTATTTTTATCCTTTCCTTTATTGAGAGTTTGATTGATTTCACGATGAGTTGGATTGTTTGAGACGGCCAAATTGTGTGCGCGCGCACCCTAAACCCTTGGATGGAGTTCTAGAGCGATCCTGTTCACTCATCCAGATCTAGATCTAGATCTAGTCCGTTGATTGAAATCTGAGTCATCCAAGGGTCAAGAAAAATCCATAATATTTTGATCCCTCATCCTCTCTCGATACCTTCCTCACGCCAACACACCGACGCCAAGCTTGAAGTCCGGCGCCAACCTCATCTCCTCCATCCGCGCTCCACCAAGGCCAGCGGCCACCTCCACCTCTCCAGCGCCGACTGAACTTCTTCCTCATGAAGCTTTCAGATCCGGAAGCCATCTCACGGCAGCCTTCCTTCGACCACCATCAGTCCATCTTCTTCCTTTCCCGATTAGGATAGGAAGCGGCGCCACCACCACAGTCCCTTTTCAGGACAACTCCCTCATCTCCTCTCCCTCCCCCGATTGGGAGAGGAGGCGCCCCCTTCCACTTAGGCCACTTCATCTTCTTCCTCTCCCGATTAGGAGAGGAAGGAGCCTACCCGCACCTACTGCCCTCTCTTGATCGGGAGAGGCTCCGCCATCTACTTACAACACTCCCGATTAGGAAAGGCGCACCACCTCTCCATCTCCGGCCGGCAGCCCTTCATCGTCTTCGGCTGCCCTCCTCCGCAAGCCCTCTTCCTTCAACCGATCGGTTGAAGGGAGCTCATCTCACGAAGCTTCGAGATCTTGTGGCTCTAAGTACATCATCCTCCATAGTGGGCAGCCAATGGGTTGGGTTGATTCGTATGTGTTAAATGTTCACTACATTATTGCCACAATTGAATGCTTATATGAATAAATCGAAATTGAATAAATTTAAAAAAAATAACTGAATCGATTAATTTTTTTAATAAAAATAAAAATCAAATAAATAGAATCGATTAAATATCAATTAATTTAATTTTTAATCGAATTAAATGAATTGATTGAATTTTTTCAACAATAATTCAAGATGAAGGAAGTCAAGTAATTTTATCTTACTCTTCTTTGGTGGTACAGCGATAAAATGTTCAGCGTTTTCATCAATTTATTTTAGGATCAACATATAAGAAGTAAATTATAAATGAGTTATATACGAGGAAAAATAAAAATTTAACTATTAATTAGGATTTAATTTCCAAATTTCATAATGATAATACTTCATACATTAGTCAACCATCTATCCAGACTTTATCTTACTCCTCTTTGATAAGAGACTAGATGATGCTCTCCTGCTCTCGATATAATAGTGCAATGATTAGGATTTTTAATGGATAATTAAGAAATTTAAAATTCGAATCTCAACTGCGGCGCATTATATAAAATTTTTCCTCCTAAAAAGCGGGTCTAAAAATATTGGTTATTTGGATGAATCTCTATTAACTCTTTTCGATTTATTCTGGTGGTCGATAAATTTTTTTTATAAGATCAAATTGATCATTTCAAATACAATATTATCTGACCTGATTAATCGTAGATGATGCTCTCCTCTTATCAGAACTTGAGGGTTTGGGTCATCGCTGGGGGCGAGCGTTTCGCCTTTTGCCACAATTGAGGGTTTGGGTCATCTACGAGAGTTGACATCAAAGACCCAATTGACTCCACCATTTGGTGGCTGAGGCCTTGCGTTCTTAACTTCTGACTCTCTCCTTAATGGCATTTGATGTTTCGTTTCCCGTGATTGAGGTGATGGATTCAAAATTTCGCTAGAGTCCACTACTATAGTTGACATCAAGGATCCAATAGATTTCACCATTGGTGAAGAAGAATCGAAGGTGCAACAAAATGATGCAGTAGAATGGAACTCGAGTTTTCAACTTCTGGCACCTTCCTTGCCATGCTCGGATGCTCCATTTTCTGTCACAGAGGTGATGAGTTCAAATTTTACTCGACTCCACTACCACAGTTGACATCAAAGATGCAATAGAAATCTACCACAGTCCACAGAGGTAATTCCCTCTTCCTTTTGAAAGAGACTAGTATTATTAAAATCATGACACATCATTTGTATATAAATCATTAACTGTAGTCGGAAATTAAAAATTTCTTCTCCCGAAATAATAATATAATGATTAAATTTTTTAATAAATAATTAAAAAATTTAATATTTAAATTTCAATTACGACACATTACACAAATTTTGTCCTTCAATTGAAAATGAATTTAAAAATATTGATCATCAAGATGAACTTCTATTAGCGCTTCTTAATTTATCCTAATGATCGATGAAAAAATTTCCTGAAACTGAATCGATCATCTCTAAAATTAGTTAGTTTAAAAAATTAAATATTTAAATTAAAAAAAAAACTAGAGGCTTCTTGTACTAGCTGATATATTGGATATGCAACACAAACATAGGTGTGGTGGTAAGCATCGTGTTCACAATAATTTAATTAGAATCACAAAATAAAAGATGTATTAAGAAGATCAACTGATTGAGCACTAGGCAGTTCAGTTCTGCTAGTATCAACTGATTTAGATTTCATATCCATGACTTAATACAGAAGAGACAACTTTAAAGAAAACTGTGAACAAAAAAATACCACACAGTAATTTTGTTTGTCTCAAATATTGATAACAATGAGCACAAAAAATTCTAGGCAGAATTATAAATGTTATCCACTAACAAATCTATTTGTTTGAGACATACAAAAAAAACTTCACACAATCGTTTGGTTACATCAAGATAAAAAATTCATCATTTGAAGAGTAGCTTTCACGTATACACTGGAGAGCAACTTCAGTGCATAAAGCAGCAAGGTCAACCCCAACATAGCCATGTGTCCTTAGCAATCCTTTCTAAATCAACCTGTATTATATAAATCAAACTGCATGAGATCAACATTCACTGTCACGTGTTTATTGAACAAGGTGACAACAATTGGTCATTTACATCATTAGATAGCTTCATGTTCTTAGTATGAAGGTCAATTTAAATAAAATAAAATATTTAAACATGTCATTGATTATTATATCATCAGTGTTGTCGAAGAAGACAAGTCTATTATAATATTTGAGAATTCTGATAAAATAAATACAAGTTAAATAAAATTTAAATAAATTTTTTATAAGTTTATAATTATAAATAAAAATCTAATTATATTTTTCTTAAAAAGTAAAACTTATCGCTTTCAAGTTTTTCCACATCCTCTAATTTTTTTTTCAATGTTGAGTGATTTCAAACCTAACCGAAGTCAATCTTGAGTACAAATAAGACTTTCAACAATTCTAGGAGTCAATGAACTACTAAAACAATCAAGTACCTGATCACCAGTACTGAAAGCGAATATTAAAGCAACTGTTGATATCAGAATAGCTAATACATCACGAGCAATTTGAGCAAATATAAAAAAATTGTGATAATTTTGCTTCACCATTCCAAAATATCAAAAGTATCACAATATTCTTCAACTATTTCATTAATATACTTATCTAATTCTGACATAATGTCATCACTAAAAATCTTGTGTCTTTTGTTTCTTATACTTCACAAAGATTGATTGTCTTTACAAATCACTTATATTTTTTGAAGCATTGTCATTGTCAAGGCGCTATTTTTTCCTTATAATTCTTGTACAAAGAAAATAAAGTATCATTTATTATCTTTCCTACTCTTGCGCCCTTCTCATCTCCATATAATTCAATCAATATAAATTTTATGAAATCCAATTTATGCCTTGGATCAAGCACCACCGCAATATAAAGCAATGTATTCATTTTCTCAGGATCTTCCCAATACTTGTCAAATTTATTTTTCATTCTAATTCTGATCTAATACACATCAAGATCATCACTTTCTTGTCACTCCTTCAAGATGGTATGAATATAACTAATCTCATATGCAAAAGTATTGGATTTGACATACAAAGATCGTGAAACTTTTAATGTTAGCTTATAAAAAGCTTGCAGTAGAAATGCAAAATGTTTAACATTACCCCAATCTACATTTGTTGGCTTCCTATCAAAAGTCTTCAATTCTCTCTTAGGTTTACCATCTGATTCAAGTATCATCTCTCCATTCTCATTCAAAAAACATGTCATTCTGTATATTGAAGCTCTAATTTAACATAGATCTTGTTCATCAAATCTATCAAAAGCTCTTTCAAACACATTCTTTGAACTTGTTTAATCTAGAGGGGGAGAGGGGGATTGCTTAACATAATTAATTGCATTCCTGACCTTCATCACAGATTGATTTATATTTTTTAAGTCATCAAAAACAATCAAATTGACTATATAAGCTACACATCTCATTTGAACATATTATCCCTTCAAATAGTAAAATCACAATTAGTCATCTTTTTTTTGAAATTATTGATAACATCATTTGAACTTACATTATCAACTATAATAGTAAAATTTTTGTTAATTCTCCAACCCCTCAAGTAATTTTCAATGGCTAAACTAATAGTCTCGCCTTTATGACTTGTAATTGAACAAAATTTGAGATTTTTTTTTTTTTGTAAATTCCAATTTGTATCAATAAAATGAGTTGTTAGACACATATAATTGATTTTTTGAATCGATGTTCATGTATGAGTGGTCAAACAAACTCTTTGTGTAGAATTATGTAACAAATTTTTTAATTTTTTCCTTTCAACTGTATATAATTCAACACAATCACATGCAACCATCCATTTTGAAGGAATTTGAAATTTTAGACATAACATATCCACAAATGTTTTAAATCCTTCTCTTTCTACAAATTTAAAAGGGAGTTCATCCATCTAAATGCATCTTGATCAAATTTCTAAGAAGTCAGACATACCTCACCCTCTCTTAAACTTAGTTGTAAACTTAACTGTGCTTAAGTTGTTTCAACAACATGAGGGTGTTTTTAATATGAAGTAATAAGAGATCTCAAGCTTGTTGTTCCATTCTTGTATGGATCGTAAAACAATTATTTATCACAATATTTACATTTGGCTTTCAACTCCAATGCATCATTAGTAAACTTTATGAAATGATCTCATACTTCACTTCTTGGTTTCATTGTTTTTCTCTTGATTACCTCTTCTTTAGAATCTATAGTAATTTTTGTTCCCACTGAAGGACCAATTTCAGATTATGGTATCGAACAACTATTATTAATATCCATATTTGATAAATCTCCCTGCATTGATATCAGACAAATATTGATCACAGATCACATATCACAAATGCACAAACACTGTTCAAAATATTGCAAGGTGTGATGACACTGTTTAAAATATAATTGACTAAAATTGAAAGATAAATATGAAACTCAACAATGACTAAGCATGATGATACTTATCAGGATATCTAAATATTGTTAAATACTTGAGTTCAACAAAGAATTCATATGCTAGTACAAGATCAATGCAAAAATTACTAATTTCAAAATATTGAGCAAGTAGGTATCATAACTTTCATACTTACCTACACTGTTTGGCGGTTGCTGGGTACTGTGGCATGAGGATGAGGGGACTTGGGAGGAATGAGCACTCGAGAGCCAGCGGTGAGAGCAACGAGAGAGGGAGGGCTAAGCAAAGAGGACTAGCGGAGATGCAGAGTCGCAGGTGCTCGGCGACGGGAGGAGGGAAGGCTGAGTAGGGAGGACCGACGGAGATGCGAAGTCGTAGGTGCTCGGCGACGAGAGGAAAGGTTGAGCAGGGCAGACCGGCAAAGTCGCAAGTGATCGACGGTGAGAGCGATGGGAGTCGGGAGGGGATCGAGCGGCGAGAGTCTGGAGGGGATCGAGCGACAGGAGTTGGGAGGGGGGTCGCAAGTGAAGAGGGAGGAGATTGAGTCGTGATGAGTGAGGAGATTAGGGATTTACATAGGGATTTAAGTCCGATTTGGGTTAAAAAATTTGATTTTTTCGATTTAACCGAATAAGGACCTTTAAAACCAAAATCAAACCGAAATAACCTATTTTTTAACTAAATTAATCAAAATTTTGAATTAACCAAACTAAATTTTTAAATTCAGTTGATTCGGTCGGTTTGTTTGGTTTAACCAAATTTTTTCTCACCCCTACTTGTATGGAACTAGTCTCATAATTTAAGTTTGTATGTACTTCGCTTAAATTTATTCATGCTTATCTTTTGTTCGATGAAATGTTTCTTTCATTAGTTATGTTTTAGTTTTACAATTCCTTTAGTTAATTGTTTGCAATGCTTTGTTAGTTTGAATCAATTGTGTTTGTGTTTTCATTCAGATGCAATTAGATTGGATTAGAGTAGGTTGTTTTATGTTAAGTTGCTTTCATTTCCTTGCAATCATGGTTAGTGAATTTACATTTCTGCTAGTAGGTTAGATTAGATTCATTGAATGCTTAAGTTTACTTTAATTTTATGCAATTGTAGTTAGTTAGTTTAGAGTTTTAATCAAGTGCATTGCTTTTCATTTCTTTATCTTAGAAACTCAATCAAAACCCCCATTTATAACATCAAAAATCCAAACCCCATTGCCCCCATGAGTTGACGTAGTTGGTACCTGCATAGATAGTTGCTCTAATATGTCTTAGAGTCAATTTCTAGTGAATGCAAAATATCTTGTTAGGTGTCCGACCTCCCTCATTTAAAGAATCGCTGCGCTAGGACAAATGTCCCCCATAATTTATCCCCTTCTAGGGAGTGGAGCTATCCTGGAGGGGCCGCTAAAGTGACTGCTTCACCTTTGCTCCAAAAATCCAAACCCCATTTGCCAAAAAATTGATCATAAGATTAACATTTACCAGCTATATTCATTGGGAGACGACCCGAGTCATCCTTATACTACATTAGCATAGAGAGGTTTAGTTATTAAATTGAATTTGAAATCGTATCACGACAATACGGTTATCAATAAGCCCAAGCGATTTTTGGGCTCTTAAACTCGACTCGTTTGGAAAGCTTTTCCTGAAATGCTTCCCAAGTAGACAGGTTTCACATAATTGATCAAGATATTTGATGCAAGGTAGTCCTCTCACCATCTCTTTCTTTTAGAGTAATTCTAGTCCTCTGAAATTGAGATGCCCAAATCAAAGATGTCATAGCCAAGTGGTGAATTTGTAACAAGTTTTGAGACACTTGGCAACATCATTTTGAATATTAAGCTTGATATTCTTCTTTTTTTTTTGGCACCTTAGCAGTCAAATAATCAATATCATCTTTCAAGAAAAGCATATTATCTTTTAGGTTAATATATATCATTTTTTCAAGAGTTGTCCTAAGTTAAAGATATTGCTATTCATCTTTAGCACAAAGTAAACATTCGAAATAAATTGATATTTTCCATTCTTCAAGCGGATGAGAATGTTACATTTGCTTTTCACATCGATCTTCGACTCATCTCCGAAGGATACATTGCCACCAACTGATTCATCAAGCTCTATGAACATGCTTCTTTTCCACAAATATGATTGCTTACACCAGTGTCAAGATACTACATTGTATATTCGCTTCTTTCATTATCTTTATATGCTAGCAGCAGGGTGTCATCTTCTTCTTTTCTTTCTTTCATGTAGTTTTACTCTTTCATGTACTTTGTTCTTGGGTGATGTACATTCGTCAACATAATGCCCAAACTTATCACAATTGTAGCACTTAACTTGAGATTTATCGTCCCTCGAGTTTGTATGTCCTTTTCCACGTCCTCTTGTTGAATTTTCTCCGCTTTGATTGTTGTTATTGGAACTCAATCCTTGCTCACTAACACGGCCTCGTCCATATCTATGACCTCTTCCATGTTGACTTCTATTGTTATTGAAGCTTTCATCTTTCTTAGTTGGTTGAAAAAACGTCTTAAAGAGTTATTGAGTAATCTCTTCATGTATCTTCTTCTTTTCTTCATGGGCTTGTAATGAACCCAAGAGTTTCTCTATCATCATGGCTTGTAGATCCTTGGTCTCTTCAATGATGGTTGTAATACTATCAAATCTTGAATTCAAAGATCAAAAATTTTTCTCAATGATAATTACTTCTTCTAGCTTCTCATCATTTCTATTTAGTTGATTGGAAATAATAGACTCTAGAAAAGTAATTGGATATCAACTCGCCTTCCTTTATACAAAGAACATCGAATTAACTTCTTAATTTTTGAAGACGTACCTTTTTTACTTTTTCTTCTCCTTGATACGAGACTTGGAGCTTTCCCATGCTTGCTTGGCCGAAGTAGCTTTTGAAATTTTCTCAAAACCATCATTATCTAAGGCTTGATAGATGAGGAAGAGTCTTTTCGACTCTCTTTTTTAAATATCTTAAATTATCCTTTTGAGTTAAAGATATTACCAACTCATCAATCAACTCATTGTAGCCTTTCCCCACAACCTCCCAAACATCATGAGCTCTAAGGAGTGCATTCATTTTGATACTTTAATTGTCATAGTTACTCGTCTTGAGCACCAGAACTTGAAAAGGAACCATACCTCGATTCGTCATTTCTCTTATGTAGGAATCAACCAAGCTCTATCACTTTTTTGGAATAAAAAAAACTTATGGAAGAAGAATTGCACTTATGTGGAAGAGGAAACAATGAAATTTGTGTTGGTGAAGGGAGCACTATAATCAAACATATATTTTGATGTTGTCAAAGGTTCAGAGTTAAGTCTTATTGTTATTTGATGAACTAATTCAGTGTGTAGGATCTCAACTCTGAAAGCCCTAGTAGGTCTGGAGGACCCGATACTAGGCAAGGAAGTCTCGGCAGAT
>JBBUKS010003571.1:0-12828 GCA_038050645.1 Hedychium gardnerianum | reverse complement strand
TAATCTAATTCAATTAAAACTTAATCAAGCTCATTTAATTAATCAAATTTAATTAATTAACCCTAAACTAATTAATTAACTTAATTAATCTGAACCTAACTAATTAAAATTTAAATTAATTAATTCAAAATAAATTTAATAAATTTAATTTAATTAATTAATCTAAAATTAACTTAATTAATTGAATCAACTCTAAAACTAATGATATTAATCCAAATATTCAATCACAAATTAAACTAACTTGACTTTAAATTAAACTCTTAATTAACCTAAACTTAATTTAACTTAAAATTTAAATGACATTAAATAATTAAACATAATTAATAATAATAATCTAAATAATCCAAATCTAATTAATTCAATTAAAATTTAATTCAATCTAATTAATTCAACTAAAATTTAATTAAACAAAATTATTTAATTAATCTAATTAAAATCAATTAAATATAAACTAATTAATTAACCAACTTAATTAATGCAAATTATTTCAAAATTTAACTTGATTAATCTAAACCGTAACTAACTATAATTTGAAATTCAATTAACTAAATTAAAATCCTTGATTGATAATTAACTAGTAACAAAAGTTAAACACTGTTTATAAGGATAATTTGCTGGATGATTTATTTTAAATAGTTTATTAAAATCATGCATGCTTGGACTACAAGAGCACAATTAATCTTGTTTAAATTTATCTTAAGTTTGATTGTTTAAATAAGCTTGATTCTTGGGTTGAAAAAGCTATTCTTACTTTCAAACATTTTGAAAATATTTTTTTATTAAACTAGTATCTTCAAGTACTTAGAAAATTATGTTGAAATATTTTGAGTACTTAGAAAATAATTTTGAAATATTTTGAGTACTAAGACAATAGTTTTGAAATAATTTTAGTACTTAAAAAAAATTCAAGTATTTTGGAAAAAAAAAATCAAAAATACCTATTTTAAAAATGGTTTGAAATGGTTTTTCAAAGATGCCTATCTTGATCTTCAAAATATGTCCATTTTTTCCCTCTAATGTAAGTTTTTTGATATATGTCAAAGGGGAAGAAATGATAGGTTAAAAGTTAAAGTAAAATATTTTAACAAACATTTGTATTTTAAAAATATGAATGCTTTCAAAATCTTCTGGGGAGAGCTTTACTTAAGGGGGAGCATGACTTTAATTAAGAGGGAACATATTTTTTTTTAATTCTATACTTTGAAAATTATTTTGAAAAGTTGTTACACTTGAAAAATATTTTTTAAAGGTTTTTTAGTCTGTGTTAAGATTGTTTTAAATACCTTGTTTTACTTAACTTTGAACCAGGTTGGTATAAATAAAAAAGAGAGAGATTGTTGATACTGGAAGCACCAACTAATCGAACCTTGTTTTGATATTGGCAAATGTTCAAAATTAAAATTTAATGTTATCTAATGAGCTTAGTCAAGTTTGCATGAAAGTCCTAGTTGAGGCTAGGCAAGGAAAGTCCTAGTTGAGGCTAGACAAGGAAGCCTTAGTTATGGCTAGGCAAGGAAGCCCTAGTTGCGGCTAGGCAAGAAAGTCCTGGTCTGTGCAATTGGGCAAGAAGACTTGACAGATCAAGGACATCAGACAGAAGTACTAGGGGTCGAGGACACTAGGTGGGAAGCCCTAGGGATCGAGGACACTAAGAAGAAGTCTAGACGGGTCGAGAATCAGACATCTAGTGGGAAGTCCCGAAGGTCAAGATCGGATGCTAAGCAAAAGTCCAAACAGGTTTGGAGAACTGGATGTTCGACAACACGTAATCTCTCCTGAGAGGAGTAGGTGAGGATGCATTCTTTGAGAGGGAATAGTAGGCGTCAGTCTGACCAAAGATTTCACTAGAAACCCAAAAGTCAAGATCGAATAGTCCCGAGACTGTCCGAATTATTTAATCATTATCTTTATTATGCTTGTTGTGCTAACTTTGTAATGTAGGAATGTTAACTTGGAACCTGACTAGGATCAGCTGATCCAGGCACTTGGAATCTAGATGCCTGGAAGGGATCCAGGCGCTCTGAGTGGCTCCAAGTGCCTAGAAGGGATCTAAACGCCCTAAGACCAGCCCGCCCTAAGACAAGCCCGACGGCCAGATAAGGTGGCAACCTCTAATTGGCCGATGCACGTAAACATCTAGGCGTCTCAAAGGGATTGAGGTGCCCTAAAGTGGATAAGCAGCAACGTGATTGAATCAAATCAGGCTTGGATTGAGGTGCCTCAAAGGGGATTGAGGTGCCAGGATCGCTCCATATAGCAGCCTTCGATCAGCAGCTATTACACAACTTTTCAACTGTCAAACAACGTCCGCATTGCTCTAGAATTCTACTACACTACAAGAAAAAATCTCATATACAACACTTAAAAGACAATGCTTTTTGTAAAAAGCATTGTCTTTTTTTTTACAACGCTTTTAGTGAAAATCATTGTCTATATTTTTTTTTCTTATCAAAGACAACATTTTTTTCAAATAACCATTGTTTATTAGTATTGTTTTTGGGTAAGACAACGTTGTTCGAAAAGTGTTGTCTATGAGCATCTTTTTTAGTGTCTACGACAATGGTTTTTAAAAAGCCTTGTCTATGAGCATTTTTTAGAGTCTACGATAACGCTCTTTAAAAACCGTTCTTGTTGATATTTTTTTAAAAATATATATATTAATTGTTTCTTATACATAAAGCTTCTCTCCAAACCTTTATATATTTTTATTTCACACATAACAAATTAAAATACATAATCATTCCACAAAAAAAAAGCCCATTCCCTAACACTCAATCTCTTCTTATGCCTCCTCTCTCACCCAACGCCACCACCTTCTCCTCCCTCACCATCGGCCGACGGTTCCATTCCATCTCCTAACTGTCGGTTGGCCATCTCTCGGCGGTCATCTCACCTTAGTTTCTTCTAGTTACCACATTACTTTCTCTGTGCTTTATGATTTGTCTCTCTTTCTCGCTACTCGAGGGAGGGAGGAAGTGTTGGGGAGCCCGATGGATGCATGCAAGGACACATTTCGTAAATGCACATCGGAAGATAAATAATAATTCTAAATTATTACATCACACGTATCTCACGCATATAAGATACACACGTGCAAGACATGGCGCGATTAAAATTTTACAATACATAAATATACCTATCGTATGACATGGAGTGGGAATGATATCAATTAGAGATGCTATGAAGCCTCGCCTCTATTCGTATCCACGTCGAGCAATTGTTAAGGCGACTTCGCTAAGTCATGAATCATGTCTCCTCTTCAGTACTAGCCAAAGTGGGGAGACAGAATGATCCAAGAGAGTGATCATAGCTTGATTCATATCCGGTGGCCGAAGCAACCCGACAACACAAATCGACCGGTGGGCAACCATAACAAAGGTTGATTTTTGTTAGCGAGAAGACCGCTGTCGGTGGATGTGGCTGGCGGCAAAGGGCTCCACTGGTCGTTGGAGAGCCTATGGAGGGAAGCCGGATGGCCGGCGTCGGTGGAAATGAGATAACAAAGGGCAACAACTCCTTCATCCTTGGGTGGTAGAGGCGACTTCTCTAGCTAGCGGTGTTTGGCTCCAGAAGATGATGGCAGGCCAGAGGAGGATGGGTAGTCAGTGGGGTTGTCCGGTGGAGCTTGGACGGCAACACAAGGGGAGGGTTTCCCCTTGGTAGTCAGCGACGGTAAGGAGAGAGAGAGGAGGAGGATAAAACCTAACGTTTAGGTTTTAATCCAAAGTTGTGTTATTTTTCTCTCAATCTATATCATATATATAAATCCCCTATCGAGTTTGTATCAAGTCCAAACCCGTATCCATTAACCCGCAACCCATACCATTAGCCTTAAGTTTGGTTCAAAATCAAACCATCTTGGTTCAAAACCAAACCACTTGGTTCAATAACCAATCCTCATTTAATTAAAACCAATTTGGTTTATAATTAAACCAAAGAAGGGTTCATCTTGTCTTCAAAAGACGTGGTACATCCGCGCTTTTGTTCTGACAAAATATCTTTCATATTTGCCCTTTGTCTGGTCCAATCAAACATAGTTTCACTCAATTTAAGAATCTAATTCTCAAACTCATTTTAAGTTATTCAGACAAACTCATAGTGCGTGTGACCCAATAGGTTCCCAGTTATATTGTCCATTTATAATTAATCACTAATTATGAATAGATCATGAGTGACACCTAGTAGTACATCATAATCATCAATTGATCAAAAAATCAATAGTATCCTAGAAACACTTCTGAACCCTTCAACAGCTATAGTAAGTTGTGTCTCGTTCCTTTCACTCGTGTTATACCCATTTGGTTTAGGACATGGTCTATGTGTCCGTCCTCACTAGGTTGATTATGTCACACCTAGCCCAAGTTATACTTCCTTGTTTTGTGGATTCAAATTACTCAAAAATGTGGTCAAGAGTATCATACTCTTGACATGTATTGCTCTGGTCAAAGACTTCAAGTAACAATCCTGACAAGTGGTCATAGGGTATATGTCTCCTTATACAAAGAGCGATGAATCTTTTATGGGTTGTCCAAATACCTTCGGGCACTTCGACTTATACCCAATCATCTCATACCCACACCTCCGTGGAGATACATCGACAAAGATGTCAAAGTATAAGTCTTCATGACCAAGGTGACCTGAATACCTCAAGTCCAAGGAAACTTGCACTTATGCTACAATGAGATCTTCATTGATATATCCATATATGTAAAGAATCATATAAAGTCTTATGGCAGGTCACTCCAATAAACTAGTTACCTTTAACTAGCATCTACGTTTAACTCTCAACATCCCAATATCTCCAACTAGTGAGGAGCGACTACTTGGTTAAACCAAGGAGTATAACAAATGCTAGTCTCTCAGAATCGATGATGTCCGAACTCATCAATTCATTGACAGGGAAATATTTCAATGCATTCATAATTACACATGTAGAGATGCTTACTAGTTGTGATCAAATTACAAATTCTCTCATGCTATGAATCATATTGTGGATATTCAGTAAATGAGTTTAAGATCCAATCATATACATTAAGAATGTATACTTAAATAGTGAATCTTTATTTATCCAAAAAATAGTATATACTATAAGGTGATTACCTTAGGACATCTCTCTAATATAACATACTCCCACTTGGCCTAATGTTAATCTCTATGGTATCCAATACCATAGGTCTGGACGTGACTCTCAAATTTACTTTGTGGTAGAGTCTTTGCCAAAGGATTCGCTAGGTTCCTTTTAGTGAAAATCTTCCCAATTTGTATTTCTTTCCTACTGATGATCTCTCTAATCAAATGATAACATCGAAGCACGTGTTTGGATCATTCATGAGACTTGAGTTCCTTAGCCTGAGCAATGGCTCCAGTGTTGTCGCAGTAAACTAGTAATGTTTTAACAATAGTCGGAACCACTCCAAGTTCAAAGATGAACTTCTCGATCTAACAATGGTCGTAACCATATCCAACAAGGTTCGATTTTGCCTTTCAGATACACCATTGTGTTGTGGCATATAAGGCGGAGTTCATTGTGACAATATTCATTATCCCTTAGATAATCTTGAAACTCTTGACTTAGGTATTCACCACCTCGATCGAATCAAAGTATTTTAATACTTTTGCCAAGTTGTTTCTCTTTTTCATTTCTAAATTCTTTGAATCTTTCAAAGGCCTCAGACTTGTATCTTAATAAATACACATACCCAAATCGTGAATGATCATCGATAAAAATAATGAAATAGCTATGAGCTCCTCGTGCATGAGTTGACATTAGTCAACATACATTAGTATGTATACGGTCGAGTAACTCTCCCACTAGTTCACCTTTTCCTGAAAAAGGTAACTTAGTCATTTTTCCTTGTAAGCATAAGACGCATGTATCAAATGAATCCAATTCAAATGATTCCAAATTGCCAATCTTTTGCAATTTGAACATATGTTTCTTGCTTATATGGCCAAGGAGACAATGCCATGAATAGGAGGTTAACTGATCATCCATTCAAGTACGCTTGTTGCTCGTTTCGATATTGAATACGTCATTGGATATATCTAGCGCATAAATGTTATTGCATAATGTTCCAATTCTATAAAGAATATTCAAAGTTATGTAACAACAATTATTATTAAAAGTCAAATGGAAACTTTTTCTATTTAAACAAGAAATAAAAACAATGTTCTTTATTAATGCAATGAACAAAATAACAATTATCCAATTCCAAAACTAGTCCACTAGGAAGCTTTAACAAATAAGTTTCGATGGCGACAGCTGCAACCTTTGCTCCATTGTCAACTCGCAAATTTGATTCTCCCTTAACCAGTCTTCTACTATTCCTTAGCCCTTGTATGCCATTACATATATGTGAGTCACACCCGGTATCCAATATCCAAGTGTTAGAGGAAATAGTATGTCATTCAATAACAAAGATATCTGAAGAAGATGGGGCATCAAATGTCATTTTCTTCTTCATGGACTTAAGATAGATCTTGCAGTTTCTTCGATAGTGACCCCTCTTTCCACAATGTTGACATGGACCCTTTGAAGCTGGTTCTACTGACTTGACCTTCTTCTTCTTCCCTTTGGCTTGATGCTTTGACTTCCTTATGTTTGCATTTTATACAGGGGTTTCTATCATAGTTTGACGCACATTTTATATTATTTCTTATGCATATAAATCACATTTTCATATATTTGTGTTTCATTTTAATATTTTCTAGTTTGGAGATCTATTCTTATTTATTTTTCTTGATAGGGCAAGAAAAGGAGATGAAACGGAGTTCGAAAATCACTTTCTAAGAGAATTCCAACTGCCATGGCCATGGAGAATTTGAAGAGGTCGTGTTTGAGTCATGAGCCTTCCCAGTGCTCACCACGGGTTGCCCATGCTCGATTACAAGATTTCTCCAGCACTCGCCACGAACTGCCCATGCCTGCTGGCATGGGTCGTGACAAAAATTCAGACTCTTCTAGCATTCACAATGGACTGTCTGTGCTAACTGGCATGGGCCATATCAAAAATTCAAACTCTTCTAGCGTTCACCACGAACTGCTCTTGCCAGCTGGCACGAGTTATGTCGAATTCTAGATGATTCCAATGTTCACCATGGGCTGCCCATGCTAGTCTGTATGGGTTGTGTCCGATTTAAAGACTTTCCCAGCACTTGCCACGGGAGTGTCATGCCACCCGGCACGACCTGTGTCGTCGCCTCCAACAGTCACAGTGGCTAACACAGGAAGGCCATGCTGGCGGGCACAGCCTATGTCGGGCACTTGGAAATCACCTATAAAAGATGATTTCAAATAGAGAGAAGGGGATCTCAATTGGGTGTCATCCAAGAGCCCCAAGAAAACTTCGAAGAGTGAATTGAAGAGATTTTCAACACCCCAACGCCTAGATTTGAGCTTGGAGAGCATCCGGAGATAATCCTTCACATCGAGACTAAGCTTTTCTTCGCATTTTTGAATTTGTCTTGATTTTAACTCGTTTACATGATGTTTTCTAGTTGTAACTCTGAATTTATAGAGTAGACCCTTAATTCTAGGATTAGGGATTAGCCCATTTGATATATAGACACTACTTGTTGAGAGTTTGATTGTTTCTATTTCAATGATTTGTGTGTTTGTCATCCGAATCTACTAATTGAACATGATCTTGATGCCAAAAGAATAAGATTTGTATCCCATGAGGATTTGGGGATGAACCGAAAGGAAGAACCCAATCCTCCTACTCGTAGAAACCCAAGACATGAAGAGTCGCCTACGAAAGTAGATTGGTATGCCACGCGGAGCAATAGACTATCATAGATCTTAATAGATCGGTTCCAATTTATCGCCACACAGTAAGAGAATGTAACTCGGGGGTTATGGGATCATGGGATAGGGATCTTCTTAAGAAAGAAACTCCTCAGCTCTGTCATTCTAAAAGTAGACAACAATTAAAATGGATACACCGATGTAGTTCCAAAAGTTCACATCGGATACTATAGGATAGTCTACCTACATAAACAACCTTTGAGAATAGAAAACCAAACATAAATTAAGTGTTTATAATCATTTAGGTGAAACCGAAGTCTTAGAATTGCTTTTCCTATCAATTCCTTTCAGATAATTCTTCTTCCTTCTTTCTCTCATCTAGCACAATTCTCTCACTCTCTTCTCATCTTATTCTCTTATTTCTTTTACTATTCATGACTCAAACTCACAATTAGTCTAGACAATTGCTTTTGCTTAGTATACTAGTACTTAACCATCAATCTCTGTGGATACGATATTTTTATTACTTAATGACATTCCGTGCACTTGCGGATTGCTACATCAAGTTTTTAGTGTCATTGTCAGAGATTGGCTTTGGTTAATATTAGTAAATTGCAAATTGATAAGACTAAACTGCTTTTATTTATAGTTTTATATTTGCAATTATTTACATGTTTATTAGCATTGTTTCTCTTTCTTTTTTAGGGATTTCTAAAATTTGAAGTAAGTTGAAAATCAAGTAGACAAGATGAGGATGGTCAACAGGGCTAGACTTCTCAAAGACTCTACAGCACCTTTCTCTTAGTCCTTGAGATCTTGTATTGTTAGGCCCCTAATTAAATCCAAAAATTTCGAACTTAATCCAAATTTGATCCTTATTATCCAACAATAGCAATTCGAGGGCACACTTTTAGAAGATCCATACCAACATTTGAATCATTTTCTAACATGTTGTGATACAATAAAGCGGGACGAGATTTCCGAAGATGCAGTTAGATTAATGGGATTTAGTTTCTCTCTAACTAGCAAAGAAAGTGATTGGTTGTACTCGCTTCCATCAGGGAGTATCACAACTTGGGGACAGATGGAGAAGTACTTCCTTAATAAATATTTTTCACCAACCAAAACAACAAAATTGAGAAACCAAATCACATAGTTCAAACAATTGGAAGGAGAATCATTGTTTAAGGCATAGGAAAAACTCAACGGGCTATTGTTGTAGTTCCCCATCATGGTCTAGAAGAATGGTTCATAATTCATCTATTCTATATAGGCATATCCAATACAACAAAGATTTCACTAGATATGGTAGCAAGAGGTTCTTTGATAAAGAAAAATATGGAAGATGCTTATTTGCTTATTAAGGATGTAACGTCAAATCTTAACTTATAAGGAGGAGATATAAGAGAGAGTCCTTCTAACATGGATGAAGATAATATTGTTACAACACAATATTCAACTGGACACAGACAACTCCAGAAAAGCAATTGGGAACAAATAAAGAGAAATGTTGAGGCTATGAATCAGAGAATCAATGAGATAAAGGAAAGAGTGGAGAAGTTAATGTCCAAGGGGAACGAGTTTCCATCGAAATGCTCAAATGAACTCCTCACCCCTATTAAGACAAATTGGGAAAGGCAGATGAAAAAAATAGGATCCTAGAAGTTAGGAAGAACTTTCATACCGAGGCATCACCACTGAATAAGTTGTCATAAGTACCGAGTTATGCGAAGCTCCTAAAAGATGCATGGGCACTATGTGGCATTAACTAAAGGGTGCAACATTTTAATACAGAATGGGATGCCTCCCAATTAAAAGATCCTAAGAGTTTTTTAATACCTTGTATTATTAGTAACATCAACATTGATGGAGCAATTTGTGATATTGGATCTAGTGTGAGTCTTATACCACATACATTATGCAAAAAAATTAGACTTACTAAATTGAAACCCATGACTGTGACTCTATAATTTGTGGGTCATTCAATCCAGCATCCTATGGGAAAGATTGAGGATGTTCCAGTAAAGATCAGAGATTACGTCGTGCCTGTAGATTTTATGGTATTAGACATGGAAGAAGATATGCATATTTCTGGGGTGACTTTTTCTAGCTACAATCGGTGTCATAATTGATGTCAAGAACCACTAGCTCTCATTGATGATTTTGGGAGAGAAAGTTGAATTTGATTTGTCTAAGGCTATCAAATTACCATCTGAAGTGGATACCTGTTGCAGTGTCGAAGTGTTGCATAGAGTTGTAGAAAGCAGGGTATTGAATGATGGGGCCTATGGAGATGAGGGAGATTTTGACTCCTCACGATGGATGGACAAAATCAAAATTTATTTAGGGTTGAAGAGAGTTTAGAAAATTTTGAGCCAAGGCAAAATGCATAAATGAAGGTAAAAGCTCCTCTTGTTGAACTGAAGTCACTCCCTTCGAACCTCAAGTATAAATTCCTCAGGCCAAGTTCCACATACCCTGTGATTGTGAATGCTGATTTGAATGAGTCAGAAACCTAGAAGTTACTTAGGGAACTCAAATTGCATAGGAAGGTCCTAGGATATACCATTGAAGATATAAAAGACATAGAATTTTGTTTGAAAATGATTATAAATCTTCAGTAGAACATCAAAGATGGTCAAACTCGAATATGGAAGAGGTAGTTCGGAAAGATGTATTGAAATTATTGAATGTAGGAGTGATCTACCTAATTTTGGATAGTGAATGGGTAAGTCCCGTTCATGTGGTCCCCAAAAAGGAGGAATGACAGTAGTAAAGAATGTGAATAATGAGTTGATTCCCACTAGAATAGTCATAGGGTGGCGAATGTGCATTGATTATAGAAAACTGAACAAGGAAATGAGAAAAGATCATTTCCCCTTACCTTTCATGGATCAAATGTTAGAGCGGTTGGTCAAACACTCACACTATTGCTATTTGGATGGATACTCGGGTTTCTACCAAATTCCAATTCACCCGAGTGATCAAGAAAAGACTATATTTACTTGTCCATATGATATGTTTGCTTACAGAAGAATGTCCTTTGGCCTTTGTAATACCTCATCTACTTTCCAATGATGTATAATGGCTATCTTCTCTGACTTTATCAAAAATATAATGGAGGTTTTTATGGACGATTTTTCTGTATATGATACCAGCTTTGATTCGTGCTCGACAAATCTCTCTAAAGTCTTGCAGAGATGTGAAGATGTTAACTTGGTTCTGAATTGAGAGAAGTGTCATTTTATGGTCAGAGAAGGGATAGTTTTGGGACATATGGTTTCTGAATCAACATTGAGGTTGATAAAGCTAAAATTAAAGTTATCGAGAGGTTACCTCCCCCAATAAATGTGAAAGGAGTGAGGAGTTTCCTAAGGCATGTTGGATTCTATCGACGGTTCATAAAAGACTTTTCTAAAATCTCCAAATCTTTGACCAAATTACTTTTGAAAGATACAGATTTTAATTTTGACCTGGGATGTTTGGAAGCTTTTGACAAGATAAAGGAAGCTATGGTGATAGCTCCAATAATGTAAGCTCCAGATTGGAATCTTCCTTTTGAGATGCTAGTGATTTTGTGGTTAGAGAAGTGTTGGGGCAGAGGAATGACAGAAAACTATATGTCATACATTATGCAAGCAAGACTCTAGATGATGCTCAAGTAAACTGTCACTACGGAGAAGGAATTGTTAGCCATGGTAATTGCATTTGACAAATTTATGTCATATTTGGTGGGATCGAAAGTGATAGTTTACACAGATCATGCTGTAATCAGGTATTTATTGAACAAGAAAAATACAAAGCCCCGACTCATTCGATGGATATTATTGCTTCAAGAGTTTGATCTAGAAATCAAGGACAAAAGAGACTCAAAAAATCTAGTAGCAGATCATCTTTCTCGATCGAATCATTATGATGAAGACTGGAAGGATAATGACTTATCAATTAATGATTCTTTTTCTGATGAGCAACTTTAGTAGTTAGAAGTTCAAATGCTCCTTGGTACGCAGACCTAGTGAATTTCTTAGCATGTGGGATCTTACCCTCGGAGCACACTTATCAACAGAGGAGAAATTTTTTCATGGATGCTAAATATTTTATTTGGGATGAACTATTCCTACATAAAAGATGTGCAGATAGCATTTATAGAAAATGTGTTCCAAACGAGGAGATTTGAGATATCCTTCACCACTATCACTCTTATGTTTATAGAGGTCGTCCTGGGGCAATGAAAACTACAATAAAAGTTCTTCAAGTAGGATTCTATTAGCCCCATATCTTTAAGGATGCTAGGGATTTTATAATGGCATGTGATTGCTGCCAAAGGATAGGAAACATCACCAAAAGACATGAAATGTCATTAAATTCCATCCCAGAAGTTGAACTTTTTGATGTTTTGGGGAGTGGATTTTATGGGTCCTTTCCCCACTTCGAGGGTGAACAAATATATCTTGGTAGATGTTGATTATGTTTCCAAGTGGGTGGAGGTCATTGTATCTCTATTATGTGATGCCAAGACAGTGATCAATTTGTTCAAAAATGTCATTTTCCCTAGATTTGGAATCCCATGAGCAGTGATAAGCGATGGAGGATCCCACCTTATTGAAAGGCAATTCTAAAATTTACTTAAGAAGTATGGAGTTAATCATAAAATAGTCACGTCATATCATCCTCAAATAAGTGGGCAAGTAGAAATATCAAACAGAGAGATCAAGAGTATTTTGGAGAAGACAGTGTTAATATCTCGGAAAGATTGGTCCCTTAAACTAGATGATGCTTTGTGGGCATACCTGAATGCTTATAAAACTCCCATAGGAATGGTACCATTTGGGTTAGTCTATGGAAAGCCTTGTCACCTCCCAGTGGAATTGGAGCATAGAGCTTATTGGGTCATTAAGAAACTAAATTTTAATCTAAAGACAGCTGGAGAGAAGAGGAAACTTCAATTGAGCGAATTTGAAGAAATCTGGAGAGATGCGTATGAGCATGCCAAATCATACAAGAAAAGAACTAAGATATGACATGATAAGCATATCATGAGGAGAGAATTCAATGAAGGTGACTTGGTGTTGTTATTCAAT
>JBBUKS010003523.1:0-12834 GCA_038050645.1 Hedychium gardnerianum | reverse complement strand
AAAGTTGATCGACCAGATAGGCTGAGGAAGACTCGGAGGTTCAGTCGACCGAACGGGGAGGTTCAGTCGACCGAACGCAAGGTTTTATCCGAGGAGACAGCATCTGGATGGAAAGCTGGGCAGGTTCGGACTGATCAGTCGACCGATCAAGTTTATCAGCAACATGTATGGAGATAGTTGGTACTCGAGTGAGCACGTGTACACTACCGTGGCCCTCCCCTTGCGGATCTGACACTTCGTCAGACATGACACAGGGGAAACCATGGTTACATATGTATGATGTTGCATTTTGATGTTATATATTTACCATTTCATCAAAAAAAAGAATAACATTAAAGGGAGAAATATATAATAGTTGTAGATACAATGCTTTAGAAGAAACAACCAAATAGGTCGAATGCATCAATGATTGTCACTTATGCAGAGATGAGGGGCATTATAAGAAGCAATCTACCTACTATCATGTTGATCTTGCCAAGAAAGGTGTGTTTCTTAATTTGATTTCTTCTAAGGTTAATTTAACTTTTGTGCCTACACACACTTGGTAGATAAATTCTGGTGACGGAGATTTCTCGATCATGAATTCTAAAATGGAATACTAGCAACCTAATGAATTCGAAAAAAAAACATGCATAGGATGTAGTAACATAGAATTCTACAGTGACAATCAAATTAAATGAAATAGACGATGAACATAAATGCAACAGATTTATTATCATCTAGCGTTGTCCTCTAAATCATGATCTTGGGAAGAAGAAGAAGCAAAGGGGTATTCCGTAGGAATTTGGATGACGACACTATACTCTCCTCATCAATGAGAAGCGGGGAGATCTCGAATTACCCAATTCCACAGGAACCACTCCTTATATATAGTAGTAGACCCAATTCTATTATCAACCCATCATTAATAATAGAACGGGTTAACGAATTCTACATGTATAAACTCACATCAAATAACACAATTAGATCACTTAATGAGTTTGTCTGTAGTGACATAAAACTGTGTGTTACAAAATAACATGTAAGCCCACCGAATAGAGAGATAAAATCCATTAATGTTCCACTTGGGGAACATGTGATTTTGTATACAACATACAAGTATAACTTTAGTTGAGCTCAATAATGTAAACTTTATGGTTAAAATACCCCTTTAGAACAATATGGTCAATTAACTTCATTGATATAAAACTAAAGAGGTCATAGTTACTATAACTATAACAAACCCTAACAGTACTCACAATACCAATATCATTAATGACATAGATCAGATATAGATTTGTAGCATGCAAATTATATGAAATGTGATTTATACATATCAACTTCCAATTGGTCCTCCTAATGACTCAAAAGGATCTTGACCATGTTTGCAAACACTTTATGCTAAACTATAGTAGCAAACCATAATCTACCTTTATGACTCAAAATAGAATTTCACTTTATGCCTCCAACTAGTCCATATCATGTTTTCAATCCCCATATACAAAATTGTCAAAGTAAATCATGATGACTTATTCTAGAGTGTCAAAAATAAAATACACATGTATCTGTAAATTTTAGTATGTACAAGAACCAAAAATAAATATGTGTCCATCAACATAGATCATGAAATAATAAATACAGACTATTACTAAATGGGTACTTTATACAATAGAAGAACCCCTATATCAACCACATACACATAAAACACCTTGGGCAACAAGTCCTTGGTGAGTGGATTTGCTAACATGAAATTTGTGCTAATATGTACTATTATCACCTGACCACTCTGAACTCTTTCTTTAACTGTGAAAAACTTGATGTCAATGTCATTTGACTTCGACAAGCTATGATTGTTCTTGGCATAAAGTTCTGTGATTTTATTATCATAGTTTATCATCAATGACACAACATTGTGATGAAGTTCCGCAACCAAATCTCATGATTAGATGCTTCATAAAGACTATTAATTATTTCTCCTAGTAGAAGTGACTATTAGTATCTATTTGACGTTTTCCCATGAGATAGCCTCTCCAGCAAGTATGTACATATATCCTGAAGTGGACCTTCTACTATTCAAGCATCCAAAAAAGTCAGAGTTTGAATATCCAATCACCTCCAAGTGACCAGATCTCCAATATGTGAGTATAAATTCTTTAGTTCTCAACAAATACTTCATTACTCTCTTCATAGCTTTCTAGTGCGTTGGTTATGTATTACTTAAATACCTGCCTAACATTCCTACTGTGTACGCTATATTTGAATGCGTACCCACTTGTGCACACATAAGACTCCCTACAATTGACACATAAGAGAATTTTTGCATCTCCTTTATCTCAAGTTTAAGACATTGTTGAAAACTGAATCTGTCACCCCTAGACATAGGTGTGTGTCACTAGGTACACAATTCTGCATGTCATACCGTATGAACACTTTTTCAATATAAGATTTTTGTGAAAGTCCAAGAATACCCCTTGAATGATTATGACATATATGTATGCCTAAAACTAAGGATGCTTCACCAAGGTCTTTCATTGCAAAATTATTTAATAAAAATGAGTTGGTTTTATGCAACAAACTTTTATTATTACTTGTTAGCAAAATGTCATCCATATACATGACAAGTATAACAAACTTACGACTACTGAACTTAACATATATATATTGATCATCATGATTCTTCATAAAACCAAATGAAGTAATCATCTGATCAAATTTCCGGTACCACTAATGAGACTATTGTTTTAGACCATAAATAGACTTCTTTAACTTACATATCAGGTGCTTTGAGTCCTCAGACTCAAAGTTCTCTGATTGCACCATGTATATAGTCTCCTCAATTTTTCTATTGAGAAATGCAGTCTTTACGTCTATTTGGTGTAACTTCAAATCAAAATGACTATAAATATCATGATTATCCTAAAGGAATTTTTCGTTTAAATAGATGAGACAATTTTCTTGTAATCAATGTCCTTCTTCTAAGTGTATCCCTTGGCAACAAGGCGTGTCTTATTTTTTTCGACGTTGTCGCACGAATCTTGTTTGGTTTTACATATCCATTTACAATCAACTAGTTTCACACCTTTAGATAATTCGATAAGTTCTAAAATGATATTGTCTTCCATAGACTTCAACTCTTCCTTCATGACTTTGATCTACCTTTCGAGATTAGAGCATTGTTTGACTTCTTGGAAAGATGTAGAATCACTTTCCAACCCTATGTTGAACTCATACTCTTGGAGATAAACATAATCATAAGAAATCGTAGACCTCCTTTTCCTAGTGAATCACCTTAAAGACACTTGTACTTGAAGTAGTTGAGGTAGTTGCTCATCCATGTGAGACAATACCTCAACCGAAGTTAAAGGTCCTTCCATTTGTATTGGAGATGACACGAGAATATTTTGGTTCACTACTATTAGATGTGCAATATCCACAATGTAGAGATTAGACATCATACCACTACTTATTGCACTAGTAGTAACCATAGTAGAATTATCAATCTTCCCTCCTCAAAAGATATATCCTTAATCTTAGTGCTCCCACTACCTTCAATAAATTTGACATTATTCATCTAAAAAAAAGGATCTATTTGAGGGGTTATAAAATTTAAAGTCCCTAGACTTTTCAGAGTAACTTACAAAATAACAGCTAATAGTTCTAAAGTCTAGTTTTCTTTCATTAGGCCAATATAGCCTAGCCTCAACTAGACAATCCCAGATGTATAAATATCTAATCTTAGACTTTTTACCTGTCCACAACTCATATGAGATTTTAGACACTACCTTACTAGGTACTCTATTAAGTAGGTACATTACAGTCTTGAGTGCTTCACTCTACAAAGACTCTAGTAAAGAAGAAAAGATTATCATACTTATTACCATATCATTTAAGGTTCGATTTCACTGCTCAACTACACCATTCTGATGAAGAGTATCAGACATGGTATATTAAGGTACGATTTTACACTCAACAAGGTAATTTACAAAAATATCTCGGATGTTTTTCACTTGATTTGTTATATCGACCATAACATTCATCACCATGGTCAGATCTGACAGCCTTAATTTACTTACCTAGTTGATTTTCAACTTCGACTTTGAAAATTTTGAACATGTCCAAGAATTGTGACTTCTTATGGATAAGATATAAATAGTTGTATCATGAATAGTCATATATGGAACTAATAAAATACATGTGTTCATTCCTAGATGCCTTAGAGAATGATACACATATGCCCATATGTATTAGTTCTAAGACTTCAATATATCCACTTACACCTTTATTTCTTTTGTTAGTTTTTTATCCTTAACATATTAAGAAAATTGAGAATTTCATGTAACATTGACCTTTTTAGACGTTATTTTAATATATGTCCTAAATTTCTATACCCCAATATGGAAGAGATCTCGTTAGTCAAATTGCATTTTGTACCTATGCTATATATTATCATTATTTTAGTTGGTACCAAGTATCCATCTTATGCTGACTAATCTTGGAGTGATTAGTCCGACTCTACGAAAGTTTCTCATCAGCCACTAGGGTAAATCGGAAAGTGCTCGCAGCAGACGACCCATCAGCCTAACATTCTTAGATCAACCACCCATTAAGAAAAATTTATTCATTAATTTGTCGAAGTTGGAACTCGATCCGTAGATGCCTGAGAAACTGAGAGGGCAACATGTCATTGCACCATTGCCCCGGGGGCATGCATTATTTCATTATCAATAGTAGGTAAGGTGTTTAATCCATATAGCTTATCAATTAAGGAATTATTGTCAATTAATACTAAATTTAGGAAAATATTGAATAATTCATTTCCAAATGAACAAGAATAATTTGATTTGACTAAATAAGAAATAGAAATTAAATTTCATCTAAAAGATAGTATAATAAATGTATTATCCAAATCTAGAAAAATATCGATTCTTAAATTAAATCTAAAAACGCCTATCGACTCTATTTTAGCTTTTTGTCATTTTTGATATAGATGTATCTTTTATCATCAAACGATAGTCAACTCCTAAGACAACCCTACATAGTGATATTTATGTGAATAGTAGCACTGATATCTATCCATCAAGTGTGAGTAGACACAATAGCTAAATTATCTTCCGAGCTAACAAAATTGAGAATTTTACCTTTCTTAATACGTTAGTTGGCGTATTTAGGGTAATCTTTCTTCCATAAGAAACAAGTGAATTTAGGGAGTCTTCGCTACAAGTTTCCACTGCAAATCAAGTTCAATGAAGTGAAGCAAGTTATCCACCCCCCCGCTCTAGATCATATTGGTCCTAACAATGTTGGTTCAAAGGAAGACATATTACATGATTGATTAAGGTTATTGTGAGCTATGGACTTAGAGACATACATATATAGCTCATATAAAGTGTCAAATTATACACATAATATGTCAACTCAAAGGAAGACACATTATGTGGCCAATTAAGATTTGATGAGCTATAACTAGAGAGTACCAAGTTGAGGTTATTAGTCCAAGTGAACTTGGTATCCACCTCCTTGAGGTTATTAGTCCAAGGGTCCACTCCTCATTCATAGCTCCACTATGAATGACTCTTTCTCGAAAACTTTTTAAAGGTGGAGAAACCTCTTACAAGCTTGATTACACAAGAAACAAACAAGAAGAGTAAATACAAACGAGAATGAAAGCGAGAACGCCTTTACAATGAAATCTTGCCTTGCTTGCTTTCTTGTTGCTTGGAATGCTTCTTGTTGACTCAGAAATGTAACAACACTTCACCTTAGAATCTTTAAGAACTGGCATGTTTAAATGCTTTGCATCTAGGGTTTCTCTCGGGCTGAAAAATATCTCTCAATCGATTGACCTTATCCCTAATCGATTATCACGTCATCTCAACCGTTCAAAACCTACAAAATGACTCTTTTTTGCGTGTCCAATCGATTGCCCCAATCGATTCAGATGCCTTCTGTTCACTCAAGAACGTTTGCTGAATCAATTGCTCCAATCGATTCACAAACTTTCTGCTCACTTAAAAAACAACTCTCAATCGATTGCCTCAACCAATCGATTCTAGCACAATGCTATCGCAAAAACCTCTCCCAATCAATTGGTGCCGTAAGCCAATCGATTGGCATAGGTCAATCGATTATCCAAACCTAGAACCCGGATTCTAAGTTTAGGATTTACCAATCAATTGACACTTCCTGCCAATCGATTAGTAACCTAAATTTAGTCTTTTCAGACCTAAATTCAGGTCTTTCATGGTATCTGGTTGACCTTAACCTACCAGGACTTCCTCTGCCCAACATCTAGTCATCCATGACCTATTGGGACTTCCCGTTGTCCAATATCTAGTCAACCTTGATCTGTTGGGACTTTCTCACTCATGCCAAGTGTCTAGTCCTCCTTGATCCACTTGGTCTTCCCCTTACCTAACCTCAGTTAAGATTTTCCTTTATCTAACCTGAGTTAGGACTTCTGATCACCAAGTGTCTGGTCCTTCCTGACCCACTTGGACTTTTCCCTTGCCAACCTTCCCGTTAGACTTTCCCTTGCCTGACCTCAGTTAGGACTTTCTCTTGCCTAATCTCAGTTAGAATTTTTTCTTGCCTAACCTTAGCTAGGACTTCCCCTTGCCTAACCTCAGTTATGACTTTTCCTTACCTAACCTCAACTATGACTTCCCCTTGCCTAACCTTCGTTAGGTCTTACACTGCCTAGTCCCACTAGGAATTTCTCTTACCTAACCTCAATTAGGACTTTCCCTTGCCTAATCTCAGTCAGGACTTCCTTTGCCTAGTTCTTGCTAGGACTTCCATTGCCTAGTTTCACTAGGTCTTTCCTCTTGCCTAATCTCAGTTAGGACCTCCCTTTATCAAATATCTGGTCATCCCTTAACCTACTTGACTTCTCTCTAACATATTTTCAAACATTGAGACTCAAGCTCGAGCCAACCCGAGCTTAGTCAACATGATCAACTTTGACCCGAGGATGATTGCACTAACAAACATATTATGCGTATGATCAACAATTTTTTTTCTTATATGTAAACTATCCTTAAATATATATTTGGCCTAAAAATAATTTTTCTTTAGGACAATTACTTTTAGCATACATGTACATTGATCAACACAAAATGCATTAAATTTACCTAATAGTTTTCACTTTAGTGATAATATTAGTTCAATTAAGTAATATATGTGTAAATAGATTCAATTGACAACCTAAGAAAATTGAATGGAGCAGAAGTAGTCAATTGATACTTGATAGTAGTCACCTGATGGGAATCAGTCGAATGTTTCAATCGACTAGAAAATCTTCTGTTCTCTACACATGTGCAAACAGTCAACTGGACCTCATTGGCAGTCGACTGTCGAAGATAATTGAGTGCCCTTATCAGTAGTCGATTGATCCCAAATGGAAATCAATAGATGCAAATTAGTCGAGTGCCCTAGCTGATCAGAACATTTTCTGTTCTTGACTCAAGGACAATAGTCAATTGGACCATAACAAAAACCAACCGTACAAGCAGTCAACTACCCCCAATCAACTAAAAAAACTTTTTGTTTATGATTACGAGCACAACAGTCGATTGGTCCTACATAGCAGTCGATGAATCAAGATTAGTCGAGTGCTTCAGTTGAGTTTTGAACTTATTGTTCTCAATTCTCGACCCATTAGTCACCTGACTTAATTCATCAGTCAATTGATCATCGATTATCATGTTTTCAAAGATCAAATGTGATGATTTCCCCCCAAAAAGTCATGAAAAACTTAAAGTCTTAGGCTTTCTATACCCAAATCTCGACAAAATTGCATCATTTTAATGCGTTAGAATAAAATCTAACGTAAAACATGTGCAGATTCACCAAAACATAAAAAATCTAGATTTTTATCGCTATTAAATTGATGAAATGACCTGTGGTTCTGATACTACTTGATGGAGGTTTCTCAATCATGAATTCTAAATTGAAATTCTAGAAATCTAATGAATTCAAAAATAAAACATGCACATGATCTAGTAACAATGAATTCTACATCAACAATTAAATTAAACGAAATAGACGATGAACCTAAATATAGTGGATTTGCCATCGTCTCAGCGTCATCCTCTAAATCTTGATCTTAGGAAGAAGAAGCAGACAGATCTTTCGTAGTGATTTGGGTGATGATGTTGTACTCTCCTCACCAATGAGAAGAAGAGAGATCTTGAATTATCCAATCCTACTGGGATCATACCCTATATATAATAGTGAGCCCAATTTTATTATAAATCCATCATTAATAATTGAATGGGTTAATGAGCTATACACATATAAACTCACATCAAATAACACAAACTCACAATTTACATCAATTAAATCACTTAGTGGGTTTGCCCACCAAATAGCAAGATAAAATCCAACATCTAGTGCAACAACTCATATCGGTGTGTTTATGTAGGGTTGCTTCTATTGTCGAAAACCAAGTGATAGTGAATGATATATTTATGTGGGCAGTGAAAACACAGCTCAAGTTGAAGCAATTGAAAATTTTAGATTATTATTAGATTAGTTTTTATTTGGATCTTGATGAGATCTTTATTGTACTATCTTTTAAATAAAATTTGATTTCTTTTTCAACTTAGACAAATTTGGTTATCTTGTTCATTTGGAAATAGAAAATTTAATTTGTTTCATGATTCAAAATTGGTTGGAACCAATTCTTTATCTATTTCTATGATCTTTACTTAATTGATATTATTGCTTTATTTAATGAATCTATGCAATTAAGTACATGAGGTATAAAGAAAAAATTTATCAATGAGAATTTCGCTACATTATCGTTGGTGCAGGGAGCACCAGATAATCGAACTTGAGTTTTGAAGTTGACAAAAGTTTAAAGTTAAGTCTATTTGTGATCTAACGATGTTGATCAAGTGTGCAGGTTGCTTAACCAGAAAATCCTAGTTGAGACTAAGAAAGGAAGTCCTAGTCGATTTGACTGGACAAAGAAGTTCTGGTCAAGTGGATTGGGCAGAAGTCTTAGGGGTCGAGGACACTAGGAGGGAGGCCATGGAGGTTGAGGACACTAGACAGGAAGCCTTGGGGGTCGAGGAGATTAGGCAGAAGTTTAATCAAGTCGAGGACCGGACGTCTAGTGGGAAGTCCTAAAGGTCAAGATTGGATACTGGACAAAAGTCCAAACAGGTTTGAAGAACCATATGTTTGGCACCAGGTAAATTCTTCTAAGAGGGGTGGGTCAGGTGACATCCCTGGAAAGGGAGCAGTAGCCATCGATTCGACCTAGGATTTCACTGGAAATTCAAAAAATAGAACTGGACAATCTTTTGACTGTCGAACTATTTTTTACTTCATACTTATTATGCTAACTCTATGATGTAGGAATATGAAATCAAAAGTTGGCTAGAGTTAGGGGATTCTAGGCGACCAGATTGGGTCAGATGCTCGGAGATCCGAGCAATCAGATGGGTCTAGGCGCCCAGAGATTCGGGTGACCAGATGGGTCGAGGTGCTCGGAATAGCCCGATCTCGCCACGCATGCAGTCAAGATGGAACACTCTGATTAGTTGACACACATCAGCTTCTAGGCGCCCAGGAAGGGATAAAGTCGACTTAGATGAGGTTTCATCCAGATGCCACCATATTAGTAGTCCAAGCGTCCGAAATGGATCTAGACACCCGGAGGTGGATAAACCTAGCTGGGGCGCCCGAAAGGGATCCACGAACCCGGATAGGTCAATAAAAGAATCCTTCGATCAATGGCTTCAAAAAAATACCTTACACGCTCAAACAACTATTGTGTTATTCTGAAAAACTGCTACAATGCTGAAACACTACTCGAACAACAATGCTGAACTCCGGATCTTAGTCTGTCGGTATTTCTTTTTGTAGTAGTCTTTTTTCGTACTCGATTTTTAAAAGGAATAGTAAAGTGTTACCTTCCTTACATTTGTAAAGACGAGTCTCCTTCTTGATTAAGAAGGAGATTGATAGTGGATTGTCCATCGTAAGTGGTCAACGACTATGGGCCTTGGACTAGTAGCATAAGCTGTGAATCAAGTAAAAAGAAACTTTGTCTTTGTGTGCTTTTCTTTTATTCCGTTGCGTACTCTTAAACAAAAAATGTGAAAAAGAGAAACGTGTTATTCACCCTCACCCCCTCTAGTGCATTTCCTTGATTTCACAGTTGGTATCAAAGTGGGAGCGCTCTGAATTGGTGCAACCACCCCTCTTGATAAATATTTTAATTTTGTAATTTCTCAAAATTAGTGCAACACCGAGCCGTTTTTCGTCTTTCTTATCTCTTTTCTCTCGCACTACTAATCCAAGACCAAGTCTTGGTATAATTTTTTCTTTTTTTGTGTGCAAGTTTTATGGCCCATCAAGAAGGCTACAACACCACACAACCACTCCTTTTCTCTGGTGAGGACTTCGGCTACTGGAAAGGCTAAATGGAGTACCATTTGAAGACTCAGGTGGAAATGTGGATTATAATCAAAATGGGATTCACCATCCCCACCGAAGATGGAGTACCACTCACCTGTGACAAATGGGACACTCCAATAAAAAGAAAGATCGAGGTTGATGCTATGGAAACTCAAACCCTATAGTGAAGCCTAACTAAAGAAGAGTCGAACCCTTCAACAACGCCAAAGACCTATGAGAGAAGCTCATAGAAGTACACAAAAGGACTTTCGATACAAAGGTAAGAAAGTGTGATTTGTTATTAAATAAATTGTATAACATTAAAATGCAGGAAGGAGAATCAGCTAGCCAACTACACGCCCGGATCCAAGATATGCTCAATGGACTCCATTCGATCGGACAACAAATGCAAAACCACGACATCATAAAGTATGCACTTAATGCATTTCTTCGGAATACCTTGTGGGCATCTATGGTAGATGCATATAAGGTTTCCAAGGACCTTTCAATTATTAGATTAGTCAAACTTTTTTTCTGAATTCGAGTTACAAGAGAAGGCTAATGCATGTCCCACCGAGAAAGGTATTGCTTTGATTGTAGGGAGAATCAAGATGAAGGAGCCAAAGCACAAGTACCAAACCAAACCCGAATTCAAAGATGAATCAGATTTCGAAGATGACGACGATATTACCGCTAAACTAGTTAATCTAGTTTGAAAGCTATACAACAAGAAGAAGGGACTCAACAAACGCGAGATCAAGAAGGAAATTCAAGAAAAATAGTCGAGTCTGAACCCAACCATTCAATAGAAAATAGTCTTACCTCTAGAGAGACATTGCTTTTCTCAAGAATGTCTGTCAGCTTCATAGTCACATTGGCAGCGACGCAGCCGCTGCAAGCTGTAACACAAAGGATGTTGGCGCATGTTGTCGGGTGAGGAAGCGATCTCTTGGTGTGCGGCCATTTGTGAACCGACCGCCTGGTGAGGCATCATCCCCCTTGTGTGCAATCGTTCATGAACCGGTCGCAAGCCCCCTCGCAAGCGGCCCTTGTCACCTGGCGAGGCAGCACTGCCTCACGTGCGACCATTCACGAACCGACCGCTTGGCTAGGTAGCGGCCACGACAGCCTTGCGTGCGGCTGCATGGGAAGTGGTCGCTCACTGCCTCGCTAGGCGGTCAATTCGGGTAGGTGGTGTTATATTTGAGAGATATCCTAAGGCAATCACCTTATGATATATACATCTATTTATTGGATAAATACATGATTCACTATTTGAGTGCATATTTTTTTTGTGTATGATTGGATCTTAAACTCATTTATTGAATGTTCGCAATATAATTCATAACATGAGAGAACTTGTGATTGTATCACAACTTGTTAGCATCTCTACATGTATAATTATGAATGTATTGAAACATTCCCTAGTCGACGAATTGATGAGTTCGGACATCATTGATTCTGTGAGACTAGCATGTGTTATACTCTTTGGTTTATCCAAGCAGTCGTTCCTCACTAGCAGGAGACATTTGGATATTAAGAGTTAAATGTGGATGCTAGTTAAAGATAACTAGTTTATTGGAGTGACCTTCCATGAGACTTCATATGATTCTGTATATATATATATATGTCAATGAAGATCTCATTGCAGCTTAAGTACGAGTTTCCTTTGACTTGAGGTATTCAAGTCTCCTTAGTCATGGAGACTTATACTTTGACAGCTTAAGCAAGCATCTCCTTAGAGGTGTGAACCCGGGATGATTGGGTATATGTTGAAGTATCCAAAGGTATTTGAATAGCCCATAGAGGATTCACCGCTCCTTGTATAAGGAGACATATATCCTCTGGCTACTCGTTAGGATTATTACTCAAAGTCTTTGGCCAAAACATTACATATCAAGAGTATGGTACTCTTGGGCACATATGTTTGAATAATTTAAATTCAAAGGACGAAAAAGTGTAACTTGGGATAGGTGTAACATAGTCAGCCTAATGGTGACTAACACATAGACCATGTTCTGAACCAAGTGGGTAAACGATGAATGAATGGAACGAGGCTCGACTAACTGTAGATGTTGAAGGGTTTAGAAGTGGTTCGAATCAACTATGATTTTTTGATTAAACGGGGATCATGATGTACTATTAAGTGTCACTCATGATTGATCCATAGTTAATGGTTAATTATGGATGACTAACATAAACTGGAAATCTATTGGGTCACATGCACTACAAGTATATCCGAAAGACTTAAAACAAGTTTGAGAATTAAATTTTCAGAATGAGAGAGAATAAGTCTGATTGGACCATACAAAGGGCAAATATGGAAAGATATTTGTCGGAATGAAAATGCGGATGGGCCACGTCTTTTAAAGATGAATTGGACCCTCTTTGGTTTAATTATATACTACATTAGTTTGCTTTTAATTAAAAGATGTTTGGTTATTGAAC
>JBBUKS010003512.1:0-12835 GCA_038050645.1 Hedychium gardnerianum | reverse complement strand
GCGCGAGAAGTCCCCTCTTGTCGACATGTGTTCTTTGCTGTTGGGCTGATGAGCTCGACCCTACGTGTTCGAGCTCCTCTGAGGATGGGAGTCTTGTTTTGTTAAGAGCCTCTTGCAACATGGTCGCAACTGCACGGGGAAAATAAATTTCTCAGTTAGAAACCAAAGATATAAGGAATACGAAAGCTTATTAAAGGGGGCGCGCAGAGAAGTCGAGATGAGACTTAGCTCGAATAAATGCAGCAAACTCTCCTCAAGCAGCGAAGTACTATCAAAACTCAAGTCCTTCATCTTTTCTGAAATTGAGAGAAAATTTCGCTCTAAGTGTGGATCTTTAAGGAGGGTGACTCAGGTAGTTGAGATTGCCAGCGAGTTGGCCAGGATATAGGGCCAGGGGTTTCACAAAAAAGAATTGGGGTTTTCATCCCTTATGAGTGGAAGGAAGGTGTTTCAGAAAGTTCACCCCGGTTCTGGTAGAAAAAAAATACCTCATCATCTATTTTCTTGGGGTACAAGAAGTAGTGAAAGACACGAGGAGAGGGAGGAACGTCATATAATCGGAACAAAATCAAAACTCCTGTCAGAATCCGAAAGGAGTTCGGGTTCAATTGGGAAAGGAGAATGCGAAAGTATTGAGACAATTCCGAGAAGAAAGGAGCAATGGGGAACCGTAACTCATTCGCCAACTGCCCCTGGAAGAACGTGAGGCGTCCCGGCGGGGGGCGATCGGGATGGTCATTGTCATTAGGTAGCCTAAGAAGATGATCGGTCGGAATACCATAGGTTGTCCATAACTTATTTAAAGAGTCATTGGTGAAACTGGACTCGACTGACCGATACCACGGGGAGGGAGACGAAGGACCAACAACCATTTCTATGGAAAACGGGGGAACTAAAGAAGCTGATTGTCGGAAGAAAGGATGGACTGACAACTTACAAAGTCGAACGAAGGACAAGAGCAATCAGAGACGAAACAAAGGTTGACGGCGAGCACGGAAATAGAAATCACACAAAAAAGGATAAAGACATCCTGTTAAAAGAACCTAAATATATCCCACTCATTCGATCCCGGCTTCGAAGCCTCCCGGCTACGGCAGCCGCCCGGCTACGACCGCTTCCCGACTACTGGAGTCTTGGTTGCTTGACGTTATAAACCTTAGATATCCTCGCGTCTTTCGGTGCTGACAAAATGTTATCTTTGCGAGAACATAGGCGTTACTAGCGTTATCCTCCGGAAGACGTGGAGAACGTGACTCCATTACTCCTGGTAAATAGCCACATAAATAGGGAGTTGCCCTCATTAAATAGGGAAGGGAAATGACACGAGGGACCAAAAAGTCTATAAAAGGTCACCTGCCCCAGCAGGTCAAGGTACGTGCAAATACACCCTCACAAACCCTAACTCCGATTCCTCTTCTTCTTTCCACCTCAACTGACTTGAGCGTTGTAGTGACTACGCCGGAAACTCCCCGACTGTCATTCTAATAATTCTTTCCTAATTCTTCTCAGGCGGGAATACGGGCACTTTCTCCAAGAAGCTCTTCTGGTCGCTTAGAGAACGACGACTGTCGTCAACCTCAGTGCCAACACACCGGTGAGTCACGCGTCAACGCTCTTAAGCAGGATCATTCTTCATTCTATCCAACTATCATCATTCAATAAAAACATATTAGAATTAACATCATATTTTATATATATATATATAACATTCCTAATTTAATCATATTCAATAAAAATATATTAAATACCACTGAATTTTTGAGAAAAAAATTATATATATATAATTTAATTGAGTAATCGGATAGGGTACGAGGAGAATTCTACAAGATCCGCTTCCATACCCGATTGCTCGAATACTTATACCCAATTATTTAATTATTTAATCAGATCCAAATTTTTTTTTCATACTCGAATACTTATACGCAATTAATTTTCAATTATCACGTATTAATAATTAATAGAATTTTTTTAATGAAACCGAATCGATTTTATCGAATTAATCTTAATGGTAAAAGATGAAATATGTATTTTTAGCGTTTCTGTAAGTCCGTTCCAAAATTAATATGAAAAAAATTAATTATAAAAATTAATTTACTAATTTAAATAATAATTAATATATAAAAAAATAAAAAAATATATGATAATAATATTTTATATATTAATAATCAATCTATCCCATATCGAATTAATCTTGGATACATGATATAAAACAAACCTCAATTGGTGAGCGTGGACAATACCGGACATGGCACAAAAAAAGTTGTGCATTTACCGAAAATTTGCTATCACTAGTTTCGCAACCACCTACCTTATCGGCCACGTCCTTCGGTAGCTCAATGAGTCGGCAGTGAGGGGATCGGTTCGATGTCGGGAATTCTCCGCTGGAAGAAGCTTCGCGTCGTCGCGACTCTGGCCGCTCTGAACGCCGCCGCCGCCGCCAAACCCCGCTGCTCCCCCGTCTGCAATATCTGCCGCCCCGATCTCCTCCGCCACGATCGCTATAAGTCGGATGGAGGCGACGCCGACGAGTTCCACATCCGCCGAATCCGCGCTGAGGCACACTGTCCCCGATGCTCCAAGCACATGGGAATTCTCTTTCCCAATCGCCCCCCAGACCCTATATCTATCGACTGTATCGAGGAAACCGGCGGAGGGCACCGCACCGTCAACCTCTGCCCTAACTGCAAGACTCCCTACTCCTTTCGCATAGACGAGCTCATCCCCCTCCAGGGAAATTTTGTGGAGATCGGCCGTGTTCCGGGCCCAGACCCGGAGAAGGAGAGGAGTGAAGGCGTTGAGCACGAGAATCGGGCCAAGAAACGGTTCTGGAAGGCTCTCAGGTCGTATTACAGCGCAGGCTCTCCAGAGAATGGGTCGGAGGGTTCGACATTAATGCACCAATCTCTTGGGCGGCGATTAGCTCCGAATATGAACATGCTGAGGGTAGATGGACCTAGTGAGGTTCGCGTAGGTGATGGTTTTAGTGGCTGTGGAGGATTCAGCGCGACAGCGGGGTGGGGAGGGTCGAATTTAGGGAGGAATTTACCGACCCCTACGGAGATTTGCAAAGGGCTTGATAAGTATGTGATCGGTCAGCAGCGTGCTAAGAAGGTACAATCTTTATCTTTCTTAAAACTGATATACCCTATGTTTCATCATCCCTTGAGGTCATGTTTAAGCTTAGAGTTTAGCCTTTTGCACACCATGATTCTATGAACTCTTTGTAAATAAGTAATTAACTATTCATAATTTGAGAAATGCGGCTTCCACTTTTACTGGAGAATGCAGACTGCAGCGGCAAGTAGATTAACCAACACTTCCTCCGGTGGATGAAAAATTTGGGACATTGGCTGCGGGGCGAGGAGCCACTTGCGATTCCGGATTTACCCGGTAGGCGAACCGGGGGAAGGCCGCCCACCTCCAAGATTAGATACCAGGATTATCAAAAAAAAAATAGTGGCAAGGTAAATACTACTAAAAATTTTAAGCGGAGATTGGAACAAATCACTACCTATACACTCACTCCTCCAGTGGCGTAGCCACATGGGGACAAGGGGGTGCGACACCCCCCCCACCTCATATTTTTTTTAAAAAATAATACTTTATATTTGAAAGCCCTCATCGCCACTTTGATGGGCTGATTCACCACCGTTCGTCGCCGAAAAACTGAAATTGATCACATATTTGGAAAGCCCTCGACCTAAGTTATCCATTGGTATTACTTTTACGAGGAAATATCGCGACTTGCAAGGTTAAGTATTGAATTTTAAAAATAAAATATATAATAATAATCGGCTGAATTAAATCTTAGAACACAAAGTAAAGACGCTAAATTAAAATTGAATTGGGTTCGAACTAAATCCAACGAGCAGGCGCGGAGATAAAAATTATGTTGGTTCAAACCGGGATTGATTTGGAGTTGATTTGATTAAGTTATGACGAACCAAGTTTAAGGTTTAAATGGGTTCGATCGGTTTAAAATGAATTATGATATTTTGAGAAATTTTCTCTTTCATATTTTTTTTCTTCCTTTTCTCCTTATGCACACTGCAACCCCTGCCGTATGCTATTGCCGTGACTTCGCCCATCCCTCTCTTTTATTTTTCTCTTCCTCTTCTTCCCCATTTCCTTCTTCTCCTTCTCTTCTCTGACGACAGTAAACAAGCAAGCAAGAAATGATGCTACTGCCCTCTTCCAGCAATAAGAGCAACCCTTGGCCCTCGCATCTTCTTCCTCTTCTCGTGTTTTCTAGAATTTTGTTGGCATCGCAAGAATAGTCATGTTTTGCCTTACCTTGCTCCATTTGTGTCGTTGTCGAGTTCACCGAAGCTAGTCGAGGTTGATAACGAAGAAGGTAAAACTCTTTTGTTTTGCTTCTTCCTCCCTATCTTCTATTCTCTGTTTTTCTCAAAAGAAACAGTTTTCCTTTTATTTTTTCCAATGAGCAACCCTTTACAAGCAACTATTTTTCTCCTTTGTCCAACCACAACCGCAACAAAAGGAGTAAGTTGTTCCTTTCTTCTTTCATGTTTTATTAACAGAAGGAGAGTTGTAAAGTATAAACTTTATTTTATTAAGTTGCTAGTTAGGATGGTTATTTAGATCGGAATAGAGGTCTCATATGTAAGAATGCTAAATATTATGAGGAAGCGAGATCACAAATGATTCTTTGACTTTGAGTCATAGATAAGTTCTTGGGTTTGACGGATCGTTGTTTCAACTAGAACCAAGGGCTAAGGTCAAAATTTTCGAATTATCATTTTCAGTTCCTTAAATTTGAAATTTAAGCTTTTGGATTGTGAAAATTGACCTACACTAATGTTTGAAATTTTCAAAAATCGCCTCTCCTCATTGAAAATCCTGACTACACCACTGCACTCCTCCAACCCTTTCAAGAGAGCCCTTGATGCTAGGGGTGGCAACTAGGGTCAACAAATCATAAATTGGTGTCTCTGATGGACCTGCTTGCTCAATTTTAACCGAGTATCACCCATCTAATAAATAAGTCAAATTCATAGCCCTCATACTCCCCATTTAATTAAAATTATATTTATCTTGATAGAATTTGTTAATATAAGTTTATAATAAATTATGAGGATGAGAGATTAGGGTTTCAACTTATGGGTTCTATATTTTCAAATTAATACTACAATAATAAATATTTATAATACTAAATATTTTGAATGCCCGGATATAACTAATATTAGAAGAAATATTATGTTATGTTGCTATCATTTTTATAATTTATATTTTATGAAGGATGTCTTAGTAAGGTGGCAACTTAACGGTAATCTAAGATTATCATCTCTTGGCGTGAATCAGTTCCATATTTCATAAGTAATCTTTGTGGCAACATTAGATGCTTGGGAAGTTGAGGTGACTGACCCAAATAGTAATGTAGCATTCCCATGTTATATTTTCTGGAATTGTTTTATATTACCACAAACCAAATGACTTTGTTCCTTAGATTTCTATGGTATTTGGGTGGCCTTTACTATTTGCAATATCTGTGAGATTCATTTGCTAAATTGTCATTTCTTAACTTGAAGTGGAATTTCAGGTGCTTGCTGTGAGTGTATACAACCACTACAAAAGAATATATCATGCATCCTTGAAGAAAAGGTTATTATCCTTGTTATGTACATTAGTGATGATTTCAGTTCTCTTTGTCATTTTTTGTTAGAACCTACCCTTGTTGTAGCATTATAAGTAAATTAGGCTTTCCCTAATCGTTTAAACTTTTGAGGTTAGTGATTTTCCAATGAAATGCTTATGTTGTATCATCATGAGCTCCAAACATCCTGAGCATTCTGCTGGCATTTTCTTTGGGTGGGCATATTTCAGTTTATCAATTTACTAGAGAAATTGCAAATCAAACAGAACTAAAATTGTCCATGGTAAGCTTCCAAACCAAACTGAACGGAGCCAACATATTGATTTGGTTTAAATGTTAAAAAAATAGTTTCTGTAACTCTTACATTAATATATTAAATTTTATTATCTTTACAGAATATTACGTAACAAATATATCCATATTGATTCAGTTTAGTTATATTGGTTTGAAAATTATTGTGAATCAAAACCAAAGTGAAACAAAATCTTTGTTAAGTTAAACAGAAACAACTCTCAAAATGCATAAAAAACAATTTTGACTTTCCTTAACTATTTCCTTGTTTTTAGGTTCTGACTGTTATTTCCTTGTTATTTTTGTTCCTAGCTGTAGCCAGTTTGGTTAGGTGACAACCTAATTAAGTTTTAATAATGTAATTGATAATTTTGTTCTTTTAACTTGAAATATCACTAGCTTGTAAGAAATTGTTTGTGGTTGAATTGTTGCCCAGTTCTGGAGCCGATTCAAATAACATTTTTGTTCAATCGGATGCTCATGATGAACTACTGGAACTGGAAAAAAGCAACATACTCTTGCTGGGACCAACTGGATCGGGTGCATGATCTACCATTTTGTTTATAAATTGTTCAATGTTGGTATTTCTAAAACATACAGGTTAGAGTTTGGCATTACTACTGCAAAAAAGTAATTGCTTATAAAGAAACCATATTTACTGAAAATTCTTTATATAAAAGCTAATTAGTGTTTGGTAAACTTTCTTGAATTGTTCTGCAAAATAGTTTTAATGCAAGTAGTGTTTGCTAACGTATAATGACAAAGTCCTTTTGGCATTATAATCACTAAGTAACAACTAGATAATCCAATCCTACATTTCTGAATATAATTTTTTTAGAAAAATCTCTTTCCTGGTGTAACAATATTAAGTTAGTTTTTTTTTAAAAAAAATATTTGATTTAAAGAATCAAGATTGAACCCCTTCATTAAAATAATTGCATCTGCAAAGTAGTTTTTGGAATGCAAATGCCTATTTGCAATCTAATAAAACTTTTGAAGGACAACACATTTGAATAATGTGCTATGGGATTAGATGCACTTGATTTACCTCTTAAAATTATTTGAGTTTCAAATACACTGCCAAAGACACCTTAGTAAGTCACTAGGACTGGTATTGAATTTCAATTCTTTTGTTGGTAATCTGACCAATTTTATACGACAGGGAAAACCTTACTTGCTAAAACATTAGCTCGCTTCGTGAATGTACCATTTGTTATTGCAGATGCAACATCTCTGACTCAGGCTGGTACTCTTTTCCATATTCCTTATGTTTACCATGCTCTATAGTCTATATACAGATATAGAACACTATAAAATTTGTTACTTATTCAAAATGTTATTTTCTCTTATCATTGTGTGATACTGCTTATTGACTGTCTTAGCTTGCAACTTCTGTGGTTATTTCATCTTTCAATATGGTATAGCTTGTTTTTCTAACTAGTCAGGTGTTTATCTAGGAGTTGTTTCATTACTGCACATCACTAAGTTTTGTATTTTGCTCTTGTATAAATATGAGGACATTGTTTGATGTGAAGTGACTAGTAATAGTGTAATACTACTAATATTATAATATCTGATTATTTTCAATATTAGAAATGAGAAATATGTTTGCTGGTGTTACATCTAATCATCAAATTTTGTATGTACGAAGTCCTAATTCTGAATTCTTATTATTTTACTTTAATACCTTATGATACAAATGACTCTTTTACATGTAACTAGAGTTTCCTAAAATATGATCATCATATTTTGTATTTTGAAGTCCTAATTTTGGATTCTTATTATTCTAGTTTAATACCTTATATACAAATGTACTCTAGAAAGAAGACGATTATTATAAGAAAATTGTGCTAACCTTATCCAAGTATAATTCACTTGGTGTCATCTTGCACTGTCCAAGAAGGATCCTCTTGTTGATAGTTTGTTGTATTATTATTGTCTTTCTTATCTGGAAAGTTTTTACTCTGATACATCTGAACAGGTTGAAACAGAAAGCATGTAGTGATTTAAGAGTTGAAAGATATTGACTATCATTTTTAGATTCCTAACACAAATAAATCTGGTTACTTTAGTTGATAAATTGGTTTCTGCAGATATGAGAGGGTTATTAATTTCATTTTATTAGAGATTAAATCTGCTGATGTTCAATAAAGTTGTATGATTTCATTCAACAATCCAAGACTTAAAATTGATCATCAATCAATCTTTAAAATCTCGAGCCTTGTTGGAATTTCAGATTTTGACAGAAGTAATATGGTTTTGGTAGCATATCATAATGTGCCGGTATGATCTTGAGACATATATTGTTTTAGCATAGCTGAATCATATTAGTATTTATGAAATTATTAATTACATATATTTATTTTGGTCTAATGTTAATTTCATATAATTAATTATATATTATTGAGATAATTAGATAATATTAATTAATGACAGAATTAATTAGTTATATATAATTAATTAACATATAGTTATATATAATCAAAACAAATACCATATATATATATATATATAGAGAGAGAGAGAGAGAGAGAGAAGGGTATTACCCAGCACATCCATCCGTGAGCACCCCATGACCCCCTAGTGTTAAATTTTTATTTTTTACTTTTTAAAATTTTCACTTCCTTTAACGTAAACACTATACCCTAAATCCTAAAAAAAATAATATTTAACACTAGGTGCTGACCAAGCAAAATATCACCCCTATATATATATATATATATATATCAATTAGTTAAATAAACAATTAAACATTATAATTAATACCTAATTAAAGAAAGAGGTGAAGTTGTAGTACAAACTATGCTATGCGATGCAACTTCACACTCCGACTTTGCCACCCCCAATTTGACTCAATGTCATTGATTGCGTTGTCAACGAGACTATGATTTGGTGAAGTTGCTTGTAGCGCTTTCTCCTTCCTGAATTTCAAGCAAATCGTCATTCCTAGGCACTTTCCTTAGTTGCTTTGCCTTTTGCCGTCAACTCCACATGTCTTCTTGTCAAAATCTTGGTTCCATTTTATGATTCCTTCCTTGTCTCCGCCATGGTTTAAAATTTCATACTGTATCGGGAGAAATGATCGAAACATATCGTTCTGGTAAATTATCGAAACTCACCTTCCTCCTTCAACCTCCAATCTATCATTGGTACTATACATTAAAACATGAGCACGATACCAACACAATATCATTCCAAGCAAAGACTGAAACTCCAACGCAATACTGAAACCTTAAGTTTAACAATAGATGGTACAACTCAATATTTTAAATTTGTCGTCAACACATTTGTAATTAGATAACTCTATGTAACTCTTATTTTGCCATTTTCTATATTAAAACTTTTTTTTTTCCATATTTTATTTTCCTCATGTGCACCTAATATAGCTCTTTTCTTTTGAACTTTTTGTCCTTTTTTGGTCATTTTTGACTGTTTTATTTACATTTTTTTGTTCTTTTAAGGTGTTTGGGTGTGTATGCTATTTATTTTTCTTTAAGCATTACATTATGCTTTTGCAGGCTGGCTATGTTGGTGAGGATGTTGAATCCATATTGTACAATTTGCTTATGGTATTTCTTTCACTATTCATTATAACTTGGCTATGTTTAAATAATTAAATTGATGGTATTTGATTGTTAGAAGTAGTTTCAGCTAGGGTACTCTAATAATTATGGGGAAAATCCTTGTTTTTCATAGCCAGTATTCCAATTTATTATGACCAAGCTTGTGGGAGATATTATTTCTATCCATTTTGTCTTATGGGAACATGTTTCACATGTACATCGCTAGTGTCAGTATAGTGCAGGAGGCAAAACAAAAGAATGTGTGTTAGTCCTGTATACTAACATATGCCACTCTTAACAATCCTTTGTGAGTTCACTTCATCCTCATGTTTTGCACTCCATATCCTTGACTGTAGCTCCACTCTACTTCCTATTTGCCTCAAGTTGGCATTCTTTGTAGTCTAATGCTATCAAATTTCTTCGATGCCAAACTAGGGTGCATTAAATTGTGAAAATATTTTTTTATATTCTTAATGCCTCTTTTTTTTGTCATGCAAATTAGTAACATTTTTAGATATGACTGAAATAATCTACAATTGAAGGGGTGTCTTAGCACAATAATAAAGTTACTGTCATGTGACCTGGTGGTCATGGATTTGAGTCGCGAAAATAGCCTTTTGCAATGCAGGGTAAGACTGCGTACGATAGACTCTTCACTCCGCATTGGCAGGAGCTTCATGCACCAGGATGCCCTTACTGAAATAATGTATGATTAACTATTTAAGGCTGATAGAGTTGGTGGAACAAATAGGAGACCCTAAAAAAATTATGAGATTTTTTACTATTTACATAGGTAGACTTTAGTCAAATATGTGATCCAACTAACCTTGCTAGCATGCTTCTAATGGAAGAACTAATTGATAGGCTGAAAGCTTTGTTAGAATGAATAGGTCTTAATCAATTGAGTTATATTTACCTAGTCCTACATTTACCTTTTTTAGGATGGTTATTTTGATATCTATAAATACACAAGTTGTATTCCCTTGATTGATGTATCCATTCATTGAACATTTTCTAAAAGTCAACGCTAGCTGGCAACCTAACCCGCAACCCTCACTTTTTTTCATCCGGGTTTGGGATCGGCATTGGCGGGCTTTGTATTCCCTTGATATACAATAATTTCTTTCTCTTAACTTGTATCCAAGGTTAGCTAGTTATCCTATAATCCCAAGTGTTTGATCCCTTCCCCTTGCGTTGTTCCTTGTTTTCTATTCCATTGTTCACTATTCTTGTTCATCTTATCGAAGTCTCTTCTCCAACCACCTTTGCTTGATTGCTTGAGTTGCACAAAAAATTTCCCTATCTTAAGCCTCTACACATCATTCTTTGTCCTGTTCATCTTTGTCAAGCTGCCACTTTTGCCACCACTTGCTAAACTAGGCTGAACTGCCTGAGCCACAAACCTGCCAAACGACAACTTTTGTTTGTCTTCTATTGTTCGTGTCTCCTCTATAGTAGGGCCTACACAACCAATTACTCACCCATGTACCACCACCTTGCTACCATCTAGTAGGGCTCTCATGATGACTCACCAGTTCTTTTACTTAATCGTAGTTGCGGATAAAGCTTGTATCCTTTGCTTTCTTTGCAGTTGAAGCATCAAAAGTGCCCTCAAGATTCCAGATGTGATTCACGCTACCCCTGGTTGAGAACAAGTTGCCACCCTTATCGAGAATGAGCAGAGCCAAGTCTACTTTTTGTGTAGTGGTTTAGGGTTTAGGGTTTAGGGTTTAGGGTTTAAACCATTTTCTATTTTTCTTTTAGAAGCAATGCCTTTACCCAAAAAAAAAGTTAAAAAAAAAAACAGATAGAAAAATGTTTAAATTAATGTTCTTTCAAGTTCTTTTTTTCTTATTTGTTACTTTCTCATCCATGATGGTGGCCTCCTCTACTAATCTGTGGCAAAAAGTGAAACCGTCACCTTGGGAGCCCCTCCAAGGCGGCCCCATACTTCTTGGAAGGGGATAAATCACGGGGGGCTTCGCCCAACAACAATAGCGCATGCAGGGGGTGAGACAACCAGCGGACATTCCGCACCTACTGGAAATCGACCCCGGACTTATATGTGGCAACACCCCTACATGAACCCAGCTCATGGGGGCTAGCCTCCTCTACTAATGATCCTAAACCAAGTAGTGCTATTGGAACAAACATTAAACTTAACAAGAGTACCAATATCTCTTGTGGACTTGAGCATTTGAAGTTGCTCTGGTGGGAAAAGTAATCTATCATCACGCCTTTTTAACATGGCGAAGTGTAGATCTTACTGTTTTTATGACTTTTTGTATGGAACCAACAATAGTCTCATATGCATGTTTCTTTCTACTTTTAAAGAAATATTGGATGCTCTTTCGCTGATGTACTTTTACAAGCAAAATATTTCGCACATATATAAGATATATGAAAATAATTTTAGTTTAAAACAAGTTGGTCATTACTTGCTGCACTTCATAGGAAGTAGGAAGAATTAACCTTATCATCCTATTTCAAGTGGAAAAATTATTGTCAATTATTGTTCAGGCTAGATAATTCCTTTGATATGATCCGTTCACAACTACTTGCTCATACCAGTGTACCATCCTTGGCAAATGCCTTCACATGGATTCAACGTGCAACACTAGCATGTACCACCTTTCTTCCCCACTAAATCCATGGTTCACTGTCTGCCAATTTAGTGCCCTGCCCTTTTTTTATTAAGATGACTTTCATATACCTGTCAAAGAAGGGTCCCTATACTCCCTCCTCTTAGTATTAGACAATCCTTTATGTTTCAAAGTTTCCTATGAATTTACTATTCATTAGTACTTATCAAATCTTGAAAATGTTGTGCTCTTCTCTCTTACTCGTTATATTTTTCAGGATCTGCAAATATAGAAGACGATAGGTGGGAGGTTTTGAATCTGATGGAATCTGATACTTAGATGAACAACTCTGTCAGTGCTGTCAGTGCTTCTTAGTCAAGGCTTTAGCTAGCACGGGCAATAGGGATAGGAATTAAGGGGAATGTTAAAAGGTTTCTCAACCTCATCCACGTTTTTTTTTAGAATATAATTTAGGTACAAATAAAACCGTTTTTTTTTTTTTTGCATTATTGAACTGTCTAGAAGATCATTCTATTATTAAAAATTATTCAATTATTAGGCAAACTCCGCCCATGACGAACTAGTCATGGCCGGTCCCAAGCCCGAATAAAGGAGGAGGGTTGTATTAGGTTGCCAGCCAGTGTTAAACTATGACAAATTTCAATGAATGGATCAATTAAACTATTGTGCTAATGTTAGGATATTCCTCGTAAGGAACGCGTTGCAGGGTCCGACTGTAACGTCTCGGCAAGGACCGCTACATCTCCATGAGAACTCGGGTGTAG
>JBBUKS010003502.1:0-12836 GCA_038050645.1 Hedychium gardnerianum | reverse complement strand
TATGCATGTGATGTGTGTTGCATATATATATATATATATGTGCAACACACATCACATGCATATGCATGGTCAATCCCGCTCACCAATCCATCTACCACTACATCTGTGTGGCCTAGTGGGCAAAACATGACAACTGTATCATACTCCAGCTACCACTACTCTCAAGTGGCCGAGTGGACAATATGCAAAATAACTATCTAGCTACAAATGGAGAAGGTCCCTGCCTGCCTGCAACTCCAGCTACAACTATCTTGAGTGGCCGAGTGGGCACGACATGACGAGTTGCACACCATTCCAGCTATCACTACCCCGAGTAGCCAAGTGGGCAACATATGACTGACGACTCTCTCTAACCACAAGGGAGATCGTAGTCGACATCATACATGAAATGCAATGTATAATATAATGAGAATCACACAAATATGATAAGCATTACACAATAAGATATAACCATAGTATACACATATCCATGCAATATATATAATCAAAATACACAAGGTAACCACATATGATACACACCATACACGTGTGTAACATTCCCTGTAGTACCCACCACACACGTGAGTATGAACCTATGATACAAACCACACACATGTGTACCAAACTGTGATACACACCCTACAGGTGTGTACCACTATAAAGCACGAATAGTCAAAACAATGAGATTACATGGACAATAAGTAGATTAACTCAAAGATCAAGCATTAAAGTATCAAAATCAAGAAATGACATGACTAGAGTTAAGGTAACTAAACTACCTATCAATATCATGTCTCATGCACTAAGGTAAATGTACTAAAGGAGACAAGGAAGAAAATAGCTGGCTCAAAATAGTAAAACGTGCTGATTGACTTCAAAATAGATGATCTAGTTCTGAATCAAAGTCCTGTATCATAAAATACATCAATACCCTAATCCATTCTCCTAATTTAAATATGATAATTAATTATTCTTAATTAATTACCCAAATATAACCAATTGAAAAGTTATTGAACCTAACTCATTAATTATCCTACAAACCCTAATTTAATTGATTCCATCACCTACCAATTAATCAAACCATCTTGATTAATGGAACAATAGAATCAATTAGGTCCAAAGGTTCATTACCCTAATCCCTGTTGGTGCAGGGAACACATTAATCAAACCTATGTTTTGATGTTGTCAAAGGTTCAAAGTTAAGTCCTATTGTTATCTGATGAACTAATCTAGTGTGCAGGATCTCAACTCTGAAAACACTAGTAGGTCTGGAGGACCCGATACTAGGCAAGAAAAGTCTTAGCAGATCGTGGAACTAGGAAAGTGGATTCGATAGGTCTGGAGGACCTGATATCGATTCTAGTGGAAGCCCTGACAGGCCGATCCGATGCTGAGCAAAGTCCTAGTAAGTCGAGAGGACTCGATACTAGGCAAGGGAAGTCTCGGTAGATCGTGGAACCAGGAAGGAGGATTTGATAGGTTTGGAGGACCTGATATCGAATCAAGTAGAAGACCTAGAAGGCCGATCCGATGTTGAGCAAAGTCCAAATAGGTCTGGAGGACCCAATGTTTGGCAGGTGAGTTGAGGTAAGCAAACTGGAGTTAGTGTAGTGAGGTCATGTCCCAATGGGACAAACCTTAGGCGCTGATCCAACTGAAGAAACCAACGGAGGTTTCTAAGTTGAGATCAAGATAGGCCGAACTGTCTTATTCAAGCATACTTATATTTGGACTAACCTTTGTTTTTTTAGGACTGTTACTATTATATTTCCTTTGCTAATTTTGTTTTGCAGATAAAACAAAGTTTGGTTAACTTAGATCCCTTGATCATCTACAAAGATCACATTCAAATATAGTTCCTCAAATATAAGATAAATTGCATCAAGACCCATAATGAATCCAAACTCGTGAAAATACTATAAATGTTAATTTGAAACACGAACTGACCAAAAACATGAGTATCATATCCTAAATAATGCGACAAAATGATGGTTATCATGGACCTCCTTGTCCATGATACTAAGCAAATAAAAGCATAAAAAAATTAAATAGCAAATAAATACAAGAAAAACTTAATCGAAAAATGAAAAAGAAACTTGGGTTATTTACTGTGAAGCATTTATTTTAGGTGATAAACTCGACCCCTATCATTCTCGATCTGGAGCACATGGTCTAAGGATGTTTCCCCTCCTCTATCAATAAGCTCAATAAGGGAGCATCTCTTAAACCTTGTTTAAGCAAGAACAAGGTACTTGTTAATTTTGCTATCACCATCTCTCAGTCCTCCATCAAACATGCTCAACTTCAAAGGGTCATCATATCTCTTAAACCTTGCTAGTATAGAAACAAAGGGTCGTCAGGGGGACATCTATGTGATTCTTCTTTCACCACCTGCTGTGAACAATCCACCCTGGAATAATAAATGGTTGATTAGTAGTCTTACAACAATAACAACAACAACTAAGTTTTATCTCACTAAGTGGGGTTGGCTATATAGATCTTTCTACGTCATTTGGCTCTATCCTTTACTATATCATCATCAATATTTAAATAAATCTTATCTTGTTTTATGTTGCTAAGTAAGTTTTTTTTGATTTTCCTCTTCCTTATTTGATGTACATATTTTTTATAGTTTCATATCACCTAACTAGAGCATTTATTGATCATCTAAGAGCATATACATACTAGTTGTAAACGTGTCTTTCGAAGTTTTTCCTCAATAGATGCAACTCCAACTTTCTCTCTAATATTCTCATTTCTTATTTTATCCATCCTCATATGTCCACACCGATTAGTAGCCTTAGATAGTCAAATTCCTATCTTCACCGATCGCCAAAGAGAGTTTATGATTCTTAATTTTAATTATGGCTCCGGCGATGGCTAAGAAAGGTCTTCCTAAAATAATGGGGATCCGAGGATCCTCATCCATCTCTAATATGACAAGAACAACAAAATTTTCAAAATTAATTGGAACATCCTCTAAAATACCCAATGGGTATCTAACAGAATCATTAGTAGACTTTTGTTGACAGACTTCGAATATTCAACGAAGTAATAAATAGATAAATACCGAAGTAGACGTAGGTGAAGTAAAAGAGCCTTTTATTACTTCGCCTTAAAATCGAAGTCATATCCAATGAAAAATCGAAGTCATTGATCGGTCTAAGAATGCATAATCGATTCAAAATTTGATCAATTTTGAAGTAAAAAGGCTCTTTTACTTCATCGGTTTCGTGAAAGCACCGAAGTATTTGATCATATATGACTTTACAGGTTACATTTATTGATGAAGGAAATTATTTATACGACTTCATAGTTTTTGTATTATAATGCAGTAAATGTTTACTTTATACTTCACCAAAATTGAACAGATATACCATAAATATCTACAAAATTGAAAATAAAAATCCAACTTGTATTGACCCAAATAAAGTGTTAAAACCAGCAAATGAAATCCACAAGTTCAAACTTGAGACATGTTTAACCAACTTGAGACATGTTTAACCTTGAGACATGTTTGACTAACTTCATCCAAAAGTGTATCCACAAATATCTAAATACAATCAAAAAAAATTTTATCACAACGTATACAACCGTAGACACCCACATAGGAGTAGACAAATTCGCTTCATTCACTTCTTACTTCATCATATTGAGATTGATTGTAATACTGGTTCTTAATTGATGTTACAAACTAAAATATAAAAAGTATAATGTTAATAAATTAGGTTGAGATTTTTCTTCTATCAAATAACAGTAAACAAATTATGATGTATTTAGACTTATGACCTTAGAAATAGAAGTTCCAGAAATATTAACAAAGTTTGAGATTCAATGTAAAATGATTCAATATTTCATAAACAATAAATTCACCTTCTACTCCATTCAAATTAGTGTATTCCTAGGTCAATGATACATTGTTTTGCATTTTTGATTTTCTTCACATATATCACACACATAGATGTAAATTGACATAATAGTTCGCAGTCATTACCTATCAACACAAAAGATCAATCCCCCTAAAACATCATTTGCAAAGTCATGTAGAGGAGGGAGATACTCACAATAATTTTCCTTGTTCAAATTTTGAGTCACCATTGATCATGATTTAACCACAATATTCTCTACGTCAGACTCTGAGTCACTAGCACCATAACCTAAGAAAAGCAACATTTTATTGGTTTAGACTTAAGATCTTCATACTGCTCTTCGAAGCAGAAAGAAGAAGAAACCTTAATGCTTATCCCTAAACATCTAAGCTAATGAGCGATACTTTGATGCTTTTGTAATCCATGCATTTGCCTGAAAAGTACAATTAATATAAGGGTGCTATGAAGAAAACAAAATGGAGATACACAATATATATCTCATGTAGTTACAAATATTTAAAATTCTTGTAAGGTTTCGAAGAATCTCTATAATATATCAATCTTAAGTTGTCTTAGTAAAAATATATATGCATGAAGCCAGTGAGTTAGATAATTAGTTTTTAGTTCATGAAGGGCTATTATATATATATATATATATATACGAGAAATTTACCCTGCGCGCCCATGCACGATGCGTAGAACGATTGAGGGGGGGGCGACTACGTGGTAGGGGCTCACCGCCTACTGCCATGTCGGTCGCCCTCCTCAATCATGCAATGCGTCGCACATGAGGCCGGCTCTTAGGGTAAAAGTCCTATATATATACGCACACATGCTACGTTAATCCAAGGCCTCCCAAGTATCATTATTTTGGTGGTCTTGAATATTGTCTCCATCTATATGTGGGCTCCACGTGAGATTCACATGCAAGGCTAACACCAAAATCAGAAAATCTTTGGCATTGATGAATAGTCCAATTCGATTGAGTTCTTGTTTGGACATATCACATTACAGAGTTTGTGTAGTCTTGGCGTCTGCTTCGATTTGTTTTTTGATGCTGGGGGTCCAATTTTTGCATCCTAGCTATTCTCCTGCCTCATTGACTGGTAGCATGAACCCGATCTTTATTATGATCCACATCTTGACTTGGGTCTTTAGGTAATATGTAAAGACATTTGCTGCGTCTCTTTCTTTAATGGTCTTGGTGTTAGAACCTTCATTAACTGGTTCCATTCTTCACTGGTTGGAGACATCTTCCGCTCAATTGGTTGGTCAGGCTCAGCTTCTGAATCTTGTGAGTTAATATCTTGTGTGACTTGAGCTAAGTCATCACAGCTAATGTAAGACCTCATTACAGCTTTTCCCTTTTCTTCCTTTGTATACTTATATTGATGAAATCTGCCTGTTGAACCAAATCCATCTGCCCCTCTTGATGTTGGCGGTAATTGTGTAACTTCTACAACATCAGGTGTACTAATTTTCTCAAGAATTAGTTGGGCCACGTATTCGTCCCTTCCAGTAGTCAAAGTTGTCGCCACTGAATAGAGAAGGAAGAACAATGTTGTTTGATGGGCCATCAAATTTCTTGCACAAATGAAAATGAAAGAATGTTCCAAGACTTTTGGTAGTGCGACAAAAGAATAAAAATGATGAAATTGAGAAAAAAATTAAAACATTGTTTAAAAGAAAAGAAAAAAAAACTTGAGTAGTGGTTAAACCACTTCAGAGCGTCCCGCTTTGATACCAATTGAATGATCATTGAAAAGGAATGTAGGGGGTGAATATCGCTCATAAAATTATCATTTTAAAACTCATTTCTTTTCAAATTAGAGTGCAACGGAAATAATAACGAAGAAACATGAAAGTACACAATGGATTTTGACTCGGTTCACAACCCTCCGAACTGCTACTCCAAGACTCGCAATCATGGATCGCTTACGAGTAGACAATCACTATATTTCTCATTCTGAAAAACTTTTCAAAGGTGGAGAAAAGCCTCTTACAAATGAAAAGGTATGGTAACACTTTACCATCCTTTTAGAAATCAATGCACATAAAATAAAGCAACTGAGTTATAGACAAGAAGGCGAGATCAAAGTGGATCGTTGGTTGTCGGAGGGCATAGAGACGTCGCTTTTGTACAAGACGAGGGCTTGAGAGCGTATGAGTTGATTTGAATTGATGTTTGAAGCCTTTGTTCAAAGACTCTTTTATAAGTATTGTTCGGTCGACTGATCCCCTAGTTTGGTCAATTGATCAATGACTTTATCTTCAGTCGACCTGATCCAGATCCACTTTTCTAATCGACTAGTGAATTGGTTTGGTCAACTAAACCCTGTCCATGTCAGATCATTGCAGCTTATCTTCTGACACATCAGCAGCTTGACGCTTATCCTCAGCCACATCATTTGACACATTAGAATTTTGGTGTTTATTGACCATGCAATTGCCATGTCAGCATCCTAAAGTTTATCTCCAGCCGCATCAGCTTCTCCGAAGCTTATCCCTTGACACCTCTACTGCCATGTAAGCACTTCGAAACTTATCTATTCCATGTTAGCATTCTGAAGCTTATCATCATCTACATCAGATGTCATGTCAGCTTGATGAATACTTTAGCTGCCATGTCATGTCACTGTGTTGCCTCAACTTCCAATCAATATAACCTTACTGTTTGATCGCCCCAACTATTCGGTCGACCAAACATACCTTTTGGTCTCTTGAACCCTCAAAAACAGAGTTAGCACAGAATAACCATGATATATAATGCATGCATGATCTAATTTGGACAGTTAAGTAGTGACTGTATAATCTCAACTTCAAGATCCGAGTAGGACTCTTAATCGGATCACTGCCTATGTTTTGTCCCCTCAATGAGGACCCGTCCTCACTGCCAAATATCTAGTCTACCTGACCTGTTTGGGCTTCATTTGCTTAGCGTCCTATCACTTGACCAACTAGGTCTTCCTTTGACTCGATGTCTGGTACTCTTACCCATCAAGTCCTTCCTGCAAGACGTCTAGTCTCATTGACCCATCTGGACTTCCTCTTTCTGGTATCTAATCCTCTTGAATAAGTCTTCTATTGCCTAGTATCTGTCGACTTGACATACTAGAGCTTTCCTGTTAAATCCTGCATACTTAACAAATACATTAGCTCATAAGGGTTTAACTTTAAACTTTTGTCAACATCAAAACATAGGTTCAATTATCTGGTGCTCCTTACACTAAGACTTTCTTGCCTTTACTCCTTAACTATTATAATTGTTCTGGTCATTGCTTGGAATTTGTTTACAAATAGTTTTCCCTTAATGACCCGCACGGGAATACATCTGCTACTATAGTAAGGCCTTAAGTGGAAGGCATTCTATGGTCTCTATAGTAATTTACCTTCTACATCCTTTTGATAGTATGTTCTCATACCTGCTCGGCTCACCACATGGAATGGTCCTTCCCACTTAAGCCCCAACTTCCCCATTATGTGCTTGGGTTGGATCTTTCACAACACTAGATTTCTAATTTGAAAATATCTTGGGACCACTATTTTGTTATAAGCACAACAAACTCGACTCCTGTAGCATTCCATATGGTAGAAGGTTGGGCCCTCTTCTCCTCCACCATGTCAAGCTCTTCAGCCCTGGCTGCTTCATTATTTGAAGGGGAATAAGAGACGATCCAAGTTGTCTCCACACCAAGTTCCACAAGAAAAACAGCTTCAGACCCGTACACCATATAAAAAGGAGTTTCTCCCATGGAGATCCAAGGAGTAGTCCGAAAAGACCACAACATACTTCGTAACTCTTCAACCCATATTCCTGCCACATGCTCCAACTTAGTCTTCAACCTTCCTGTTACTTTGAGGATATGTTACTGAAGTAAAAAAAACTTGTTGGTTCTTCAATTTCGTACACCAGGCCTACACCCTCCTGCTTTGAAATTCTTGACTATTGTCTGAAATAAGTCTTCTAGGGACACCAAACTAGAAAACAAGGTTCTGTCACAAGAACTTTAGTACGACATGGTCATGGGTTCGATTCCCACAAACAACGCCAAAAAATGATGCAAGTCGATACATCCACCTCACTCTCGGCTCGATCACACAGCTTCCTTCGAGTTCAAATCCGATAGGATTTCTGATCCTTCACACTAGAGCGGGTCTCATACCTACACGTTAACACCAGTTAGCGGGGGGGGGCGACATGGCTAATGTGACCCCTCCGACGGTCAAGTAAGCATGGAGCTAAGAAAAAAGATTTTGCCTCTTAGAGGAGAAGGGCTTTAGCAAGAAGAAGAAGAGATAAATAGTTGAACAGATCAACTTTCTTAACTTAAAGCCATTTACAGCCGGTTTCAGTTACCTCCTATCGCTGAACACATCTTTATTTATATACTAGTGTGATAAGCTCCCTTGCATGTTGCCATGTGTGCTAGTAGGTGGTCAAAGGAATTGGTGAGTGTAAGGCCTCCACTACCTATTGTTAGAGGCATGGTTCTGCATAGAAGACATTCTCAAGTTTGGGCCCAAGGTTGAGTTTCTCTCTCAGTACATTAGGCCTTGCTTGTCTCGTCTACTAACATTAGCCTCCTCTTTGACAGCTCTTGTAAACTCATCACTATAAGAAATTTGAGATTCAACCACACCCAATAGACAATAGTTTTTTTAAAAATCATTGTCTTTTTCCATTTAACAATGGTTTTATTAAAAATCATTATTGTTGAAATTTTTAAAAAAAAAAGACAACAATTTTTAAAAAATCATTGTCTTCTGTATATCAAAGACAACAGTTTTTTAAAATCATTGTCTATGAGCTTGTTTTTTGAGTCTACGACAATTATTTTAATCAACCATTGTCTATTAGCGTGCTTACATGGTAATAGACAACGATTTTATTAAACTGTTGTCTATGTGCATGTTTTGGGGTCTAAGATAATGGCGTAGTCTTTAAAAGTTATTTTTTTACGCACACATATATACTTACACGAACCCTCCTTCGCGAAAAACCTAGCCTCCAAAACTCATCTCCACGAATAACCTAGCCTCCAAAACTCCATAAAAACCCCATCTTCGCCAAAACCCTCTCCTATCTCTCCGCCCCCTTCTCATCCTCTTCATCATCGCTACCGCCCCCTCCCAAAGCCGATGTCAATGCAGACACCTCCGAGCCCTTGGCACCCTCTACTCGCTCCTAGTACTCTTCCTTATTCATTGATATCAAGGAACGGTTGAAGGCCCCTCCCCATCGGATCCCGATCGATCCACCTCTGCCTCTGTCCCTCTCCTCTTCAAGTTCCCAACCCGCCTCGCTCAATGATATCCGCAAGCACCTGGCCGAGTTCTTCCTTTGAAGTGATGGACCCACCGCTAGTGAGCGCCCTGCGTCCTCTCCCTCCCTATCCTTCCAGGAGATCTTCAAAAGAAATACTATTTTGAAGGTTGGTGACGATAGGGCTAATGGGAAGAGCCAGGGTTTGTCATTTGAAAACATTCATGAGAGCCTCCGCCATTTTAGGGACACGTCCACGCCGAGCGGTCTTCGGAGAGACAGCTTCCCTCCAAAACCGTTCAACTTTAGTCCCTTCCAGGAAGGCATGCGAATCCGCGGAGGCGAGACAGATAAAGGTCTGTCTATCCTCGGAGGAGAAAATTTGCCCAAATCCATATTCGAGAAAGAGTTGAGGGAGAAGGTCGATCAGGGAGAAGCCAAAAAAGGTCCAAGGATAGATTTTTTAAGGGCGTATAGTCATGATGAGTTAGGGGAGAAGCTCCGCAAGTTGAGACCTGAAGTAGCTGACAAGGGAAACAAGGAATTCTCTTTGACGGAGTTGAATGAGAGGATGGCTAAGCTGAGGGAAGCAGAAGAGAAGGAATTAGAAATGAGGTTGGGTGGGCTATTATTCAGGGATCTCCAAGATAGCCTAGTGTCAATCAGTCAGTCAGTAGCCAAGAAGAACCCCAATAGTAAGACTTTCTTTTACTGGTTTGCTCTTCGTTTTTCATCTCTTAGTCATTGTAAGTATATAATTACTTGTATTCATATTTGAGCAGTTCAGAGATTAACAATCCTTTCAAATCTTACTGGGCAACCTTTAGCATTGTTCATGCAAAACCCCCCTCAAGAACATCTCTTAGAGAAGGTTAATATCATGATGTTATGTTATGATTGGTTTACTAGCTTGATCTATCAATATTATACACTTCCTTGGTGTAAATAAATTTTGTTTATTGCAGTATTTCCATCCCAATAACATGTCTTCTGTGGAGAAGATGAAGTTGGAGCTAAAAGGGATTAGAGAAGAATTTAAAATGTCTGAATCGGATTGTGGTTATGTAAGGGTTCAAGGTAAAAATTTGGAGCTATTCATTTTAGATGTCTCAAAATCAATAGCTGGTTGACCATCTGAATTTTTGAAAGAACATTAGCTATGACTGAAAAAAATAGGTAGCTAGAATGTGTTATCAATTGTCAATGAATTATTTTGATTATAAAAAACAACACTAGTTAAACGAAAATTGACTGATTAAGATATGTTTAGTTAATATTTTAGATAAAACTAATTGCCCATAGGTCAAATGGAAGTTCTTTTTTTATGTGATTTTGTTTCATTGTATAAGAATTTTCTACTCTTGAATCTTGATCAATCCGGTTCTGTTAAACATGAGGTTAACTATGCTTGTTACCGTAGAATAGAGTGAAATCAATTCCATGTGTGAATTCTAATGTACACATGACTTCATCAATTAAGATGCACATGGTGACTAACGATGAGATAATTTTGTTTAGATCATTAGGTATATAAGATTGGTAGAAAAATCAAAAGGACACCTCTTGTCACTCCCCGAAAGTACACATGCCCGTAGATACGGACAATACTCTTGGTGACAATCTTCGATGCAACTTGGTATGAGTCTACAAAACTCAAAACTAAAACACAACCATGTAGTGTAATATGACTATAAAACCCTATCAGGGTAATCACAATCATGCAATGTATATGAATATAATACCCTACTCGGGTATTTATAACTACGCAGTGTATATGAATATAATATCCTACCAGGGTATTTACAACCATGCAGTATATATGAATAAAATACCCTACCCGGGTATTCACAACTACACAGTATAATATAAAATCCATCAGGATAGAGAATAACAAGGGGTCTACCCCACACATAAAATCCAAATAATCGACTGCAAGCCAGCTTGACTAAACACTCCGAATACACAACCGACGGAATACAAATAATCAAATACAACTTAATTATTACAATGCCAATAAAATAAATTCAATGTGGAAGCAGATAGCTGAAAAAAACGACCATAAATCATAGCTCGATGTGAAATGGACAGTGCGGGAAGATATCCTCCAAGTGACCCAATCAGCATATACATGCTAACCTGGAAATAATAATGAAAAGAAGGGATGATGAGTACAAAAGAGATACTCAGTGGGTATAAGAAAATAGTGCATTAACAATAAAGTATATAGGAATTCAAAGATATACAGTCTCATATGAGGAATATACTCACCATCGAATTATGACACATGTATGTCACTACTACACAAGCACCCTACTCAACTGTACATAGTATCATGAGTAGTGTCAGTAATAAAGAATATGGTTACAGCCTCTCACATGCATGTACCCTCAATAATCAATATAAGTACTGCATCTCATATGCGTATATCAGTATAGGTATCAGAAATTGGGGTCTTATATATGAGAGAAATGCTTCACCACAGAGTATACAAATGACTAAGACATCCAACTCATCAGCTGTGAACTGCGGGAGAAACGCTCTACCACAATACTCGTGGGCAGTCCGAAAATGTCAGGGTCCCTGTCTGCGGGAGAAACTTTCTACCATGAATGACCTCGTGAGATGACAGGAGGTAGCTATCTAGCTATGGGCTGCGGGAGAAACTCTCTACCATGTATGACCTCGTGGGCAGCCAGGGTATAACAACTCAAATAGTAGCATGTCTACGACTAGCTCACACCCGAAGGGAGCCCTGGTCGCTAGCCCATGTATCTTTATGATCACTCAACCAACCTAATGGAAGACATAGCCGATAGCATACATGCAACACCATGATGATAGGTAGACAAGTAAATCTACCATCACATATGTCTAATTACACAAATGTACCCAGCTACATCCATGAAAACATATTAATCATACTACACGCCACACGCGTGTGTAATCCTACAAATCAAATATGATAACCACTAATATGTAATATTAACCTTAGTACACATCATACGCGTGTCCACATCAATAACTACATGGTATAAATGAAATACAAGCTATCAAGTATGTATAAATGCACGTCACACGTGTGTCTATCACTACATGATCATAACAAGTGAATACACTACACTCGAGTATAACGCTATATGACATGAACAATATGAACTACATATGAGCAAACACACGCCACACGCGTGTTAAATAATTACATGATTACCCAATCATAAGCATATTCCTATCGTGCATACCATACACGTGTACACACTACAAGTATAAAAAAAACAAAGAGATTGTATCGATATAAATCGAGTATCTCAAGGTACAAGCAAACAAGTATCAAAACAAATGTAACAATGTGAATAGAGTCAGGGTAAACATAAATACAGTAACTATGAAAAACATGTCATGCACCAGATTAATATCTACTAAAAGAGTCAAGTAAGAAATACCCGCCTCCAAATCGGGAATCATGTCGAAGAGTCATCAAGTCCAGGTACTTGTCTTGAATCAAAGTCCTACATCAAGGAACACAAATTACAATTGAGTTCTACTACGAATCCAAGGACTAAACCAAAACCTAAACTGTTTAGGAAAATTCTAATTGGATCAACCCAAATCATAAGACATAACCACAAAGGAGCTTCTTTAACATCACATTCCTACAAGATGAAACACGATCGAAACCAAGATCTACCACAGTAAGGTCAATGAACCCTAATATCAAACCAATCAAC